>BMAC01000178.1:951778-963683 GCA_014905375.1 Phtheirospermum japonicum
ATTTTGTTGATGGGTTTTGGTTTTTAATTCGAGTATTGTCAATTATGGTTGTTTGTAATGATTAATAATTTTTTTTGCAAATAATAGTTGTATACGATGAAAAGTATGTCAACAATCTTTTCTAAATTTATGTTTAGAATCTATGAACAAAATATGTTGTTTGTATAATACTGTTGATCTATTTTGAAACTGATCAACCTCCTAAACAATGATAAGCCGTTCGGAGGAAAGACTATTGTATTTCGGTGGAGATTTTCGACAAATACTGCCTATTGTGCCAAAGGGTAGCCGGCAGGATATTGTGAACGCGACAATAAATGCATCAAAGATATGGAATGATTGTACGGTTCTTAGATTGACTAAGAACATGCGACTTCAGAGTCTCGGCGGAACCTGAGAGTATGCAGAGTTGGTGCAATTTGTCGAATGGATCGCTAACACAGGGGATGGAACCATCAGAAGGGCAGATGGTTGTGCTACTATCAACATTCCTGATGATATTTTACTCCAATCATCTGGAGATCCAATCCCAACCATTGTAGACAATACCTTTCCAATGTTTAGAAATTCCACATATGACCAACCATTGATGTGTTGAGTCATTCAATGAATATATGATGTCTTTGAACTAATTTGAGGGTCACACATATTTAAGTTCTCACATCACATGCAAATCTGAGGCTAGCGTTGATTTTTTGCATGATATGAATACACCGTAGTTCTTAAATCAGATAAAATGTTATGGCGTCCTTAATCATGAATTGCATTTGATATTAGGGACTCCTATCATGCTTTTGAGAAACATAGACCATTCCATTGGTTTATGTAATGGTACAAGATTGGTGGTTACCAAACTTAACACTCGTGTACTCGAATGTAATATTATAACAGGATCTAATGAGGGTAAGAAGGTGTTGGTTTCACGAATGACACTTACTCCATCTGACCTCAGGATACCATTCAAGTTTCAAATGAGACAGTTCCCACTTATGGTTTCATATGCAATGACTGTAAACAAGAGTTAGGGATAGTTTTTATCTTATGTCGGGCTATTCTTGAAGAATCTAGTTTTAGCATGGTCGACTATATGTTGCCATTTCATGAGTCATTAATTTGAGAGGTTTAAAAATATTAAATTATGGGGATGATGAATCATAAAATAAACGGAAAAAAGTGTTGTATACAAAGAGGTCTTTCATAATTTATAACTTTAGATAGTATTTTACAAAGACTCTTTGTAAAAAAAAATAATGTTATTAGCTCTATAACATTACTCTGTTCAAGAAGAAAAATAATACATTCCAACACTCGTGCGATCACCTTACATCGCACGGGTAAAATACTAGTAATTTTTAATACTCTTATATGGATGGATCCATCTCAACAATAATTATCCTAATGAGATTCAAATAATCCACCATATTTATTAATATTGTTGACACCCTAACCTATGTGTCATCAATCATAGTTTCGGATGACATGTGTCATCAATTAGCAGGTCCGGATGCTGAGTTGTCAGCTTCTAATGGTTTGTATTAAAGTGTTAACTTTTGGGGATTTTTAGCTTGGGTATAAATAACAATTTCTTCTCATCTTTCATTTGCACTTATAAGCTAGGTTTTTCTTTTATTTCCATCGCCCCTCTCGCCGCTGTTCCTAAAAAATCATTTGTTCCGACCTCAACTATTTATTCGATAACTGATGAATCTTGAATGCTTTTTTTCAGATAAATTAGGGTTCTTTCGTATTATTTATTAAGGGTCATCATCCTCTCCATGGCGGTCGTGGCGGCGATCCTGATCGCGAACCCCACTTGGGATGTGTCGCGCAAGGTGATGCAAGCGATCATGGCGGCACGGGACCCCGACCACGAGATGTGTCGTGGCGGCATCTGCTAGCACAGCATCGCCATCAAGTTGCCGACGTCCTAGGTCCGGTTCTGCCTCCCCTAGCACCATAACCCTTGATAATTGAAATATATCGTAAATAAGAGTGCTGAAATTAGTTTTCGGTCTACGATTTTCTATGATTTGATACATCTTTTATTTTAATTAGTAATTATTTTGCAGATCTGTGATTTTTTTTTAGGTTAATTATTTTTTCAATTTTTGATTTTTTATCTTCATTTATTTGGACATAAAATGTTTAGCTTCAATTGTTTCTTCAATTTCACTCTATTGCAAATCTATTTTTCTTAATTTTGTGAATGATTTTTTCTTCAATTGTTTTCTTAATGTTTAACTTTCTTTTGTTTAGATTGTTGCTACATTTGTGACTGGTTTAATCCCAATTTTGTTATCCTTATGATCCTGTGTTTGGGCTATTTTTATCTTTGATTTTGGAGAGATTGATGATCTACTTAAAGACGGAGTTAGCTTTTGGAGATAATTGATGATCATTTGCAATGTACTTCAAATTGAATGAAGCTAACTTAATCTATTTGTACATCATTTGGGGAAGGTTCAAATGGATCCTATTTTTAATGGATTAGGTTTGTGTCTTCGGTGCTAAAAACTGACGAGGTAGGTATATATAAATTAATTGTTATCTTGGCTAATTATGAGTTTATTAATTAATTTGAGTTACACTCGAAATTGGGAAATTTATGCCATTTGCGCCAGTGTAGAGTCACATATATATTCACAATGCAACATTTATGAAGCTCGCCAAAAGAAGGTGGCATTTAAATATTACACGAAAAAGGCATCTAACAGGGACTCGGAATGCACTGGCTGCATTAGATCCGAATGTGATTTATTTGTCAGTGGGACCCATCCAGGTTTATCGCCTCTCCCAAGCGAGACTAGCGTATTTCATACTAGCATATTACGAGACGTGGACAGTAGAAGCTCCGACTGATGGTCTTAAGCATTTTTTCAACACGACTTGAGATGGCAAGGTATTCAACGGCTTGCTGATATGCCGACTTCATAATTTTATTTAATTGATAATTTCAAAAATTAACTTACTTCTTTGAACAGAGTAATTATGTGTGTATTTATTTTAAAATGATTAGTTGATAATTGCTATAATAAACTGAATTAATTAACCGCCTGTCTGGTAAATGACTTCTGGCCATAATGAAAATGACATTATGAGCATTTAATTAATTTGAGTTACTGATCCTCGAGGAATCTGTAATATGATGTTAGATGGGGTTTTGTAAGAAACTGGTCTAAATGATAGTGTTTTTTTTTGTTTTTTTTTTGTTTTTTTTTTGGATTATTGTATTTTGTTGATGGTAATGTGTTATGATTATGAATTGGATTCCCTTCTAATGTTTTTTTTTTAATATGAACTGGCATGAAAGTATAAAAGCCTATAGGCGATGCCATGAAATTAGGGGCTTTGAATCATTAGAAATCTCAATCAAGAATACATACTTGCTCTTATATTTTTCGTTAATTTTTTTTAAGTATTCTATGCAACTTTTTATGGAATTTTGTGGATTTGATGTATCGACTATTAAGTAGTATGAAATGCGATGATAAATCTGCACGAAATGATATTCTTTGTGATAAAGAACTCTTTTTTTTTTTTCCTGAAATTGTTTTCACTTTTGCAAGTTAATTTTTTTAATCACATGAAGGGGATATTTTGGCGAGCAACTAAGCTGTACACGGTACTCTCAATTTCATTTTTGGAGAAGCTCACGGACGAGGAGGTCGACGAGAAGATTCGTGAGGCTGACGTAGACGGCGATGGGCAGATCAACTATGAGGAGTTCGTTGAGGTGATGATGGCTAAGTGAGACCTGTATGAAGCCAATAAGCTAAGTGCTTTGAAAGTATTAAATTTAGTTAGGATGTTTCACTCTTTCTAGCATTTTTCCTGTTTATTTAAGATATTTTTATAGTTATAGTATGTTCAACCAATTTTCTTTCAGCATTTGTGATTACGAACGTGGAATGGTTTGGGATCTTTGATTTTCATTTTAAAATGTTGATTACGAGTTGTTAAAAAAAAGTTAGCATATCTTATAAAGTCGATATGCTCGCAGCTGGCTGAAAAAAATTAACCAATTTTTAGAAAACTGACAACATTTTATTTTTTACCAGTTTCAATTTTGTGAATTTTATTACAATAAATTGTGTTGATGTTTGATTGACAGAGATGATGAGTCGTATCGGATTAGTGAACCACAAAATTAAAAGATTAGAATATGATTTTAGTGTGCTAAACAAATGAATGATTACCAGTTTCCGAAACACCTATTGGCTTGATTGGTTTTTATTTTATTTTTTTACATAAATAAATATATACTACTCAATTTTTGTTTCTTAGTTCTTCTGTTTATGGGTAATGCGTAATTGTTTCTTGATTTGCCTCGATTAAGTTTAATTTTGGCCTAATTATATGTGTTTTTCTACTTCAAATTCTTTTTTACTGTCTCGACAAAAGGAGAAAATTATAGACAATACTGTAAACTACATAAAATACCTTGAAGAGAAGAAAAAATTGTTAAGGGTCTAAAGAAAACTCAAAGGAAAGATGCAAAACCGATTTTATCGAGATGTACCATAAATTTCAACTCCAATGTGAAATTTACAGCCTCGAATGGGGCCACATTCTTCGAGATTCAACTGCTATTCAAACGAGGCTCCGTGGCAAAGATTGCAAAGGTGCTCAAGAAGCATGGGGTCAATTAGGCAAGAGTGTGGGTTGACGATGATGAGAGGCTGTTAACATTTACGACAAGTGTGATGGTGGCAAATGGTGGAGATGCGACGATCGGGATGATAAGGGAAGATATATTATTAACTTAATAGATAATGACGTGTTGTGCCGTGTCGAATACTTTTGGTTGAGAATTAAGTGAGATATTTTTGAAAAAGATATATAGTATTTAGGTTTCTTGATTGTTGTGAGGCGTTTGTAGATATAGAATATTCAGGATGATTTTTTAAAAAAAGTTTTTTAGGGCGTAATAAGCTTATAACTTCGTTAAAGTGATATTATATTCTGATAAAAAAATTTTTTTATATAATTTAAACATGCATCTGATTTACTAATAAAAGGCTTTGATATGTCTTCTCATATGATGTCCAGTTTATCAAGATTATATTGCAGCTCGAGACTAACATATCCATAAATTTCAAAAGTTATTCTAAATAAATGTTTTTGAATATTATGGAGTTTGTGTTATTATCCGGGTTTTTTTTGAGATATTATTGATTTAACATTTGGATTTTGATTACATTGATTCTTTACACAAAATATACAATTATGAATTACTACACTGAATCAACTATTTATGATCCGGTATATGTTTAAATATGTAAATATATTTATGTCTTGGCCAATTTCGAGCGGATTGAATTGAATTAGTGGATAAAAAAAATTGGATCGATATGATCGCAACTTGCTTTCGATGGATAAAAATAAGAATCGTATTATGATATGCTCGCAGGTGGCTAAAAAGTAATCAATTTAATATACAAATCGTTAGATCAATTAATTTGTTAATACATTAACACTTTTTTCTTAATATGAAATACAATTAAAATAGGTTATTCTTTAACGATGAAAATTTTGTTTTCCTGTTCATGTTGTATCAAAACGTTTTATTTTTAAAGTTAGACGTGTTTTCGTTTGTAATCTGGATAAACCTCAACGATAGTTTTTTTTGTGTGTATATATATGCGTGTGTGTGTGGATAAACCTCAATTAGTTTTTTCAAATTTAAAGTGAATAATATTTATTTCTTTTTATTTTTATTAATAATTTAGTTTTTGAAATTGATAAATTATTTATCAATATCCACATATTAATAATATAGTGTATGATAAGTCCAAAAGGTTGAACTACCAAATAAAGGGGTACTAACCTCAAAATTGAGATCAGTGACCTCCAAAATCTCCCGCGATCCTCCAAGCGAMCTCGCTGATCCTGCAAAACAGCGTCTCGAACGGGTAGGAGTCCCACCCCCAACCCGTTAAGACTCTCCGATACTTAAGTCAATAATAACTCATGAAAATAATGAGAGGTATGCACCTCCTTTTATAGATACAAGAGAAGTCATTGGTTACCTTCTCCTACCACAATTCCATAAATACAACAATTGTCTTATAATTAGAATTCCTCTCATATAGTAAATTCCCATAAACAATAAACCTCTCAATAAAGTACCAAAATAAGCCGGAGCTTACGGCCCACCAGGCCCATAACAATCCACGTACATCAAACCCACAAACAGGCTCAAGTACTCATCCCAAATTATAAGAGATCGCGACCCTATATGAAAAGTCATCCCCATATTACAGGTCGCTACTCTACACAAACCAACTCTACACAAACCAGCTCGCTTACTTCTCAAGTACACAATACAGCTAGCTCATCTTCTAGGAGGAACACCCTCTCCCAGAAATGAGGTCGCCTTCCACAAATAGTCTAAAATATCAAACAATATCACGTGCGGACATTTTGGTCCGTATCAATGTATAAAGTAGTTTTTTAAAATTTAAAATGAGCATTTTTTTAACTTTGTATTTAATATTTGTTTTTTTGAACTTAATAATTTTTTTTTTATAAGTATTGTATTTTTATGACTTTTTTATCAATGCCCGAGTATCTTCACTAATTAAATATTATAAATGCTACAAGTTTTCAATGAAATTTGGATTTAAAGATTCCATTAAAATAGTGGATATATTTGTTCCTTAAAAAGAAAAGGGACGAAATTCTCAACATTTATAAATGCAGTAACGTGATTCATGGACATATTCAAAATAAGCACAAATATAAAAATATGCATGCGCATCAATCTTCCTCTAATTTAAACTTTTGTTGGTCAAATTCAAGGCGATAAGTTAGACTTAATAATATGAATATATAAATTACAATATCAAGGTGCTTAGAAAAGCAATGACCGAATCATTTCCTTCAGATGGCACAAAATCAACTATGAATCTAAACGCGGGGTCCCTCGAGAAATGATAAGAACTTATACGATTCAGATCTTATTTTGAACATGAGTTGTGTTTTGATTAAAAAATAAATATATATTTTAACATATAAAATTTCTTTTACATGACAAAGTGACTTTTAAAGTGTGCAAGAATAATGTGAGATGAAAGTACTATTTTTAGGAGCATATAATCTACTGAATAACTTATTTTTAAAAGTTATATATTTAAAAAAATAAATATTAAACAAATTAAAGAGCTTGTAAGCTCAACCAAACACGGTCAAATCATTGAAATTTTCTATGATCCTCCCCTAGAAACGTATTTCAAACCTTGTCAATATTGCGAGAATGGTCATGTACGTATTTTGGGGTGGTTCGAAATTGGCCCTTCTCAGTTGTCTCCATTGAATAATAATTCATTAATGATTTGAATTCCCAGCTAAAATGGAGCATGTGACGCTTACATGTTGACAATTTGAACTACTCAATTCTAAGTATATTAAAAGGGAACAAGAATAGAGAGAAAATAAGCTAAACGCGTGTTTTGAAAGGAAAATAGCCCTAAAAACCCAAATCATTAAACTCATTATTTATATATCTTCCAGTTTATTTATATACTCCCTCCGTCCCAAAATGATAGCCCTGCGGTTGGTTTCACACAAATTGAGAAATGAGTAATTTATATAATTAAGTCATTAATTTAGTTAGTATTTTTAGTGTATTTGTTATTGGAATAGTAAGATTTTGTATTATAATCATTAACTTTCAACTTACGAGGTAGAAAATTAGTATTTTAAAAATATTAATTAAGGGTATATGTGGAAATGAAAATTTAATGATATGTCAAATATAGTAACTGAACTATTTTTGTGGGACGGACTAAAAATGAATACCGTATATTTGTGGGACGGAGGGAGTATCTATTAACAAAGCTATATAAAAATCCAAAAAACCCTCCATTTTCTGCCCGGAGACGTGAAGAAGAGAAAACTCACCATTTCATATGCATTATTTTGGAATTTTGGGACTAATATAAGAGTTGATCTATTTTATATTAGTAGATCGTCTTGTATTTTTAGGTATCAATAATTATAATAATAATAATAATAATAATAATAATAATAATGTATATTTGACATTCAAACTTTCACAAGGAACTAAAGTAAAACAACACTTGATGAATAGCGAATTTTGATTAAAATTAAAAAAATATATACCCGAACAAACTCGATTTGAGAAAAAATACACTGCATTTGGGTTACTAAAGCCTAAAAAAAATCAAATTAAATTAACGTGGTGCATATGCAAATCCTGATCTTATAAGTCTCTGGTAAACCCTTCACCGTCCCCACAAGCTATCTTTAATTAATATTTAACATTGATCCCTTTCCTATTTTTCATAGTTTGGTTAAGAGTTGCTATCAATTGAGTTGCTAATAAGTGGGGCAGTGAGAAATCTGACCAGAAAGGTCCGTTTTATCCCATTATCAGTTGTCAATGTGATGTATACATGCAAGAATATGATTCTGACTTGTAGACTAGGTTCGTTCAAAAAAACTTTGTCCACTTGACCAACAATTAAGTTGGAATTACGTGTTTTAATTTTTATTGCGATATCACATTAGACTGCAATTTCATTATTGTCTATTGAGACGATTACTAAGAATGCAAACCAATAATAATGTCTATTTTTCTACTCAACCTTGGCAACTTCTAACCTGGTCAATTTATAGTAACTAGAAAGGTGGACGTCCGTTGCATGAGATTCTAATTAGTTTCTTAATTTAACTATGTAATGTTAGGAAGATGCACGTGCGTTACATGAGATTCCGATTATTTTTATAATTTAACTATGTAATGTTTGTTGGCGTATATTTCGTTATTCTTCATTTGCATAAAAATACGTAATACTAATTGATTTTTATTGTTTTCGTTGAGATCATGTATAGAGGAGAATGCATTAGATTCTAAGTTTCCCTTTTCTTTTATACATTGAAGTCCAATTTTTTTTTTTTTTAGAATAGTACATGCAAATTTGTATCATAACATTATATGTTCTATTTATAAAAAGATTATTTTTCACGATCAATAATTTTATACACAAATCATAATATTATTTGTTCTGATTAAGATTGGTTTTACAATAAAAAAATTTCAAGTTTTTTTTACCGCGAAATTAATTATAAAGTATATTAATATACAACACCCACGTGTTACATGTGAATATGTGCTATATAAAATTAAAATTTATAAGACACTTATTGAAAAAACGTCGTACATCTAAATTGTAGTATATGTAATATTATTTTATTATTTTCTTTTTTTTTATCTGCGTAAGACACTAATTTAATCGTATAGATACATAATTTGTGTATCAATGCATTATATTGGGATTAGATGAAGAAAATAGAATATATTTAATATTTATTTTCCTAGTAGTAATAATTTATTATTATTATTATTATTTATTTTATCTTTTTTGTTTCCCTTTGTATTTTCCCTTTTTATGGTGTAACAATATTTTTTCATAAATATTTTAATATTTTTCTCAATTCATCATATTAGGATTAGATAAATAAATTTAAGTTTATATTTTTTATATTTATTTTTCTTTTGTAATAATTTATATAACTCATATTTTTCTAAAATAAATATTTAAAATTCTAATAAAATTATTTCAACTTTTATTATAAATAAAGATTAATTCAACCTATATAGATTTTTAATTAGATATAACTTATTTATTTATATTAGAAGAATAAAAGTAAGATATTGAATTAGCAAAAATATGTTAAAAAAATATTAAATTATGTAAGATGTAATAAAAGGAAAATATTGAATTAGTCAAAATATAATATTATGAAAATATTAAATTAGGTAAAATTTAATTAAAAAAATACTAAATTAAGTAAATATTAGGTTCGGATCACACCGAAGCACCATAATTTTTTCCAAAACCAACGAAGCGTAAAAAATACACACATAAGATATGTGAATTTTGCATTAATATATATGGGAGAAGTGAGATGATGTTCAACAATTAATATAATAGGTGTCTATATACGAATAATTCCATATATTAATCAATAGTCTAATCAATAAACCAAAAAAAAAAAAAAGAAAAGAAAACACCACACACCACACCACACACAATCTCACACTTCAGTCTCAGTACCATCATACGCGACATTTCCATAAATAGGCAATGTGTTATTCGATCGAAACCTTTTGGGAAACTTGGGCATCATTCCAGTGTTGGCCCACCGCAGCCCGCATGCATTGCAAAGACTCTTCGGCCCATCGGGCCCTCTCCTCATCAACGGCGTCTCGTTCGAACTAATCCCACAATGACTACACACAATCTCAATACCATTCTCCAACTCCTCCACCAAATCACACGACGACGACAAACGATCATTCTTGGGAGCAAATTGACCCTTTTTACGTTGTTGCCTAATCGCGACTTCGTGCCGGACGTTATATCGAATTTTCTTGTCGTAGCACCTCCGGTCTCTCTTGTAACGATATTTATTTAGAAATTCTTGTCTCTTGCTATCCGAGATCCTGGGCTGAGGCGTCGCGTCTATAGGTTTCCGACCGAACGTAAATCCTCCCAAGAGTAGAAGCACGGCTTGGACCTTTTGCGTGGGGACACCGTCGAAAATAAAAACTTGGTCGTTGAACGAGATGGTGATGACCTGATGATCAGGAGCAAAATCAACGGCGTGATTGGATGGTTCAGATTGATCGAGGACGACAGGCGGATGATCATGATCGTGCTGCATTGCTGGTTTTTACAAGTTTTTTGAAGCCACTAATAATAGTAATGTATGTATTGGTTGTGTAAATATTTGTATATATTGGGTTGCTAGCTAATTAATTGTTATACATGAAATGCATGCTTGTAATGTGGTGGTGTGATTTATTTATAATGTAGAGTCGTGATAATAAAAACAGCTCAAATATATCCGGTACAATTTTTGTATCCGTGTCAAAAGTTCTCAAAACATCTAAATTGTTTACAACATGTATAGGAGAATAATCTTTGGCATTTTAGTTTAATGTTCGTGTTATATAGTTTTGTGGAATATTTTAGACTACTCTTAACTCTTAAATAAAATTGAGTCAAATTTTGTACGATTCATAGGTGGCATAAATAATTGCGCAATTTATATTACTAATATAACTATATAATTTGAAAACGAAAAATAGTTGAGTCAAATGTAAACATTATGTACTTAAAAACAAATCAAAATAAAATAAATAATACTCCACACTGGTTTGAAGAAGTGTGTTACGAATGTAGTGGAGGCTCCACATTATATTGCATAATAACTACATTAAATTTACATTGTAAAATTTGATCGAAGAAATGAGTTGTCACATATAAGTTTGAGGGTACAAAAACATTATCCTTGTAAGGCTGTAGTTGACTGATTGGTAGTCAATTTGTAGCTGGTGGTTAAGATAAGGAAACAAAAATATGATCGGTCGTGCGGTTTGTGTTGTCAAATAATCAATTTTCAATGAAAAATCCCAACTCACACACATCCCGTTACTGGGGCCTTTCCCCTTGAACCCATTGTACAATGACATATCATATACTTAATTTGTGTGGATTGTTTCTACGAAGAAAAAAAAACAACACCAAGAAGAAGAGGTAATTCCAATAAAAATACTCACATTTATTGTAAAAAGACATTGTACGAATTTTAGATATCGATTTACATTTTCTGGACATTTATACAACTTTTTTTTTTGTCTAGTCGTATTCGCGTTTATGTTGTTTCATATTTATTTTTATTTTGATTCTCATTTATATATATATATATATAAGGGTTTATTAAATAAATATTATATATTTTATTCAAAATTGAAAAAGTATTACAGAAAAACAAAAAATTAAATATTTAGGTCGGGACGCCACTCTGAGTGGCGTCTCGCTTTTGAGAAAATTTCGGGACGCCACTCACAGTGGCGTCTCGGACTATATTTAAA
>BMAC01000178.1:964388-1027225 GCA_014905375.1 Phtheirospermum japonicum
CCGAGACGCCACTGTGAGTGGCGTCCCGAAATTTTCTCAAAAGCGAGACGCCACTCAGAGTGGCGTCCCGACCTAGATTTTTAATTTTTTGTTTTTCTGTAATACTTTTTCAATTTTGAATAAAATATATAATATTTATTTAATAAACCCTATATATAATGCAGGTTATAAAAGGGATGAAGGGTTTTTCGTTGAATCAAATCCAATACTTAAGTCAGTGTTCAGAAATAGTTTTAAACTATAAAGTGTGAAAAAAAAGTGGTGTCCTTTTTCTTAGACCTCATATTTATAGCTAGGTTAGGAAGATATCTTGATTATCAGGGATAATTATGAGAATCTATGGTTTATAACAGCCAACCAATTTTAAAGAGTTTCATTCATGATCATGCTCGACATTTCAAATGATTATCTCTGGCGTCAAATTTTATCCCGACCTTCTAAAAGATTAGACGGCGACTGAAAGTTAAAAAAATAATAAAAAATTCTCATTTATCAAAAGAAAAAAAATGACAAACAAGTAAATTTCTCTCATTTATTTCTCATATTTCTTTCATCTCTCAATTACTGTCACTCTTATACACACAAAAATTTTATTTTATTTTCCCTTTCTCATCTATACACTATCGTTAATTTTCACCATACAAAATTCTTGTAGGTCAATTTAATTCTTTTTCACATAATTTTATATCAAATGACTTACTAAAAAATTTACAAATTATATTCAATCATGACTTCATCCAAAACAAAAATGGAAAAAGAAAGGATAATTGCACTTTGCTTTGCTTTTAAAGGGCTTATTGCTGTCACGCCAGAAAAGAAAACCCTTTAATATTTGGTTAAAAAATAAAATGAAATTGACTTCGACGGAGTGAGTACGAAGAAGTTGATGGTAGGAAATATCATATCGAGTTTAAATCAATTGACAATTTTGGGCCTGAATAATTGGATCACATCACATGCCTCATTAGTCATCACCCGTCTATTTGGTTTATGTTAACTTTGTGATTGTAACAAGTTATACAATTTTTTGACTTCAAATTCAGTTATAAACCACACATTGGAAAGAAAGAGACACACTGAATAATATTATGAATTTGATTTAAAAATAAACAAATTAAAAATTAATAATGATAATAATATGAATTTCTCTAGTGGTTGAGGATAAAATAATTGCACCTCAGTTTGTCTCTTTCACGTTGCCCAAAGAAAATAAAAAACAAAAATAATAATTGCAATACCGAAATAATGAAGGGCCTGAAATTAATTAATAATTCTTAACATAACTGGAATGAGTCCAATCAGAAGGTTGGGGACACAGTCCCATAGTGGGACTTGCTGATATACGCTTGTTAGGTAAGGGTACATATCTTGTTTTGCTTTTCTATCCACTGCTAAAAGTATATTTAACTTACACATTAAATAACAATATTTCCATCCATTACTAATGTAAAAAGAATAATATTCCCATTTATCACTTCATTCCCAAAGAATGAAAACAAGAATTAAAATTTGAGTGATGCTTTGATTTATATAAATTATTCGCGTCCCACTTAAGATTAGATATATTATTAACTAGGAAATTATCATCACATCTCTTATTTGTTTTGTTCTTGGGGAGGCTCATGCAGAATCATTAGTTATTCTGTTAAACAAAATTCAATTATTTGATTGAGTGGGATATCAATTTTAAATATCTAATTAAAGTTCTAGTCATTTTAAAATTGCTAACATATCGATATTATAAAAAAACGAGTCTTCTTTTGATTTGTATAGTTTTCTTAGTTTATAAAAAAGAACTCACACGTATTTGGCAACTAAATGATGCACACATACAAAGTTAAAAGAAAAAAAAAAAAGGAAAGAAAATAACTTTGTTTTGACGTATTTAGCTAATAATAGTGCAATATTCCTATTTAGATATAAAAAACTAAAACCTGCGAAATAATAGTGTTATTTGAATATTGGGCAATAGTTTGAAAATTAATGAAACTTCACTGCATACATCACTCAGTGTCGGTTTAATATAAGTAGTAAAATGCACGATCATTGCACGTGAATCGTAATTTTTTACTAAATTATTTTTAATTGTTGTAATAAACTTGTTAACCTTGCTATATTTCTTCTCATGTCTACACGATTTTTTCTTCCTATCATTTCCTTTTTCCTTTTTTTCTTCTCTCTTTTTGCTAGAGTGCTAATTTTAAAGAATTAGTAAAGTGCACGTGCATACGTGAATAGTATTATTTTCCTACTTTGATTGTAAATAATATTATATTTATATGTTAAATTAAAGGAAATTATCTATTAATTTAATATATTTTAATTTTGTTATAAGTATCGTTCATATCGAACAATGTAATTTGACTTATGAAACTCTATATTCATGGTATATGTTGATTCTCATTTTCTAACAATTTTTATTTTATTGTTTTTAAAACATCATAATTTCGACCAACAATTGGCCGTGGAAATAAAAAAGCTTATGAACGCATGTAGTAATCAGAAATTCTGGCAATGCGCATGGCAAACAATGAGATGACATCTATACACATTATTGTACTGGTAATAAAATAGCTTCCCCTAAAGTCCAAACCCTAGTCCTACATACTACAGCACTAAGGACAACTATTTATATAAGATTTTACATCAAATGGACATCTCAAATAAACTGGACAACCTAAATTTGCAGCCATTTATATGCACATATGAGAGAAAGAAGCCTTTGAAATTGACTAAACATTCTCCTCCACGCACAGATCAACGAGCATTAATATCCACCATGACTTTAAATCCCACCATCACACACCAAGTAATAACCTGTGCAATCTCACAGTTTTAGTGTTGCCGTTACCTCTCATTATCCATAGCTTATTAGACTCTAAATTTACTCATAATTATGCAGTCTATTTTGTAAAATATTGGCCAAACCTCTCGCTAATATTTTCAAAGCTCTTAAAATATATTTTAGATTATTTTGTAAAGAGCTTATAAGCTCTCATAAAAGATGATAGAGACCTTATAAATTCCTATAATAATAATAAATAAATAAAAAAGTACACCAACACCAAATTTTTGTGAGAACTTATGAGTTCAACAATTTTGAACATTCGAAAGATCAAAATAACTTATAAGACCAATCATTTTATCTTTCCAAACAAATCAACAACAATAATAATAATGAAAGATCTAACACTTGTCAACTCCTAAAACTACTTATCAAGTGTAGGAGTTCATGAGATATTTTTATAAAATATCAAGCCAACACCCTCTCTCTCAATTTCACATTTTTTTCTTCTTATTTTCTTGTCGTGCCTAAATGTTTGGGTGTTTGTTGCATAGGCTAATTCATGTAAGTCAAAGCCTAGTGTGAAATTATCCTCCAACTCTATCAGACCGATGTGATTAATCACAATGAGGAATATAATTTATTTTTACATAGTATTTTATCTTCTGTTTCATCA
This sequence comes from Phtheirospermum japonicum, assembly GCA_014905375.1. Taxonomy (NCBI): domain Eukaryota; kingdom Viridiplantae; phylum Streptophyta; class Magnoliopsida; order Lamiales; family Orobanchaceae; genus Phtheirospermum; species Phtheirospermum japonicum. Next base: position 967,850 of record BMAC01000178.1, read on the forward strand.
TATAACTAATTATCATATGTATAGAAATTACTATAATAACTCTCAAACATAAATCAAGTCTAAATTGTGGGGATTTTTATATAGCAATTAAGTAAATATATTTAAAGTGTATATAAAATAAAACTACTTAAAAGGAGAATACATATAGAAAAATAAAAATATACTAAGGCCATCTCCAACAACCTTTTATTTTAACGTTGAGTGCTATTTCGATGAAAAAAAATGCTGCAGTGTTACTATTTGCACGCAAATGATGAAACTGAAAAGTGCAACGCTATTTCTAGCGCAGCGCTATCAATTTATTTATTTATTTGGTATTTTGGCTTTTAATCTTTTATGTATATTTTTATTAATTTTAAATATTTTAATACGATAACTTTTTTTTAACTAATATGGTGTCTATTTATAATAATTTAGAAGTACTATAATATTTATAAAAAATTCGAAGATAGTGATACTTTTGGATAGTAAAAATATTAAAAGGACTACACATAAAATTAAAAAAATTGGATACTTTTGGATACTTTATTTAATAAGTATTATTTTGCCAATTTGGAATTAAAAATGTATTATCTATTTAATAATAACTTATAAAATAATATAAAACTAAAAAATTAGAAATGAGTAATATCATGGAATATTCTTTTTTAGTGCAAAATCTAGTGCAAACTGCTGGAGTAACAGTAGAATGCACGATCATTGCACGTGAATCGTAATTTTTTGTTATAGATTTAAAATTCTATAATTATCACAAATATTTTTTATATTTATCTTTTGGTAAGTCCCGTGTAATACACGGGTGTTAAACAATTAATGCAAAATCCCCATAATCTATGTGTCTGCTTCGTATGCTTCGTTTGGATAATAAAAATTTTTTTGGTGATTTGATTGCTTATGTGTCATGCGAGCCTATAATATATACCTAATTTAATTTTTTTATTGTATCTTGCCTAATTTAATATTTCTTTGATTATATTTAGCCTAATTTAATAGTTTTCTTTTATTATATTTTGTCTAATTCAATAATTTTATTTTATACTCCTAATATAAAAATATAAATAAGTCATATATAATTAGTAGAAAAAATCTAAATTAATTATTTTAATTAAAAGACAAATTACATATGAAATAATTTTTAATACAAAAAAAATGAAAATAATTAAATAAATTGTATTTATAATAAAAGTTGAAATAATTTATTTTTTAAATTTTAAATATTCACTATAGGTAAATTATGGTTTATTTGTAAAAATTGGAGTATGTAACTAAATATTAGTAATGAATTCAATCTAAATATAAGAAAAAAAATTATATAATAATAATAATAAAAATAATAATAATATTTATTAGACAATGGCACAATGCGAAAAGGTCCGAGAGTATGACACCTTTTGTAATTTTCAAAGCATGTAATTATACTTATTAATAAAATTAATCTAAACATAAAAGTATAAAATGTGATAATAATAATTAATTAATATATATTAGAAATGGGTTGAAAATGTGATATTTTTTGAATTTTTATAAATATTTAAATATAATTTTTAGCGAATTTAATCTAAACATTAGAATAATATTAATTAATAATTATAATAATATTAATAAATTGAACAGGCACAAGCTAAGAATGTATCCTTTCAAAAAGAATTTAAATTTAAAACTTTGTAATTTTTACAAATATTTTTTATATTTAGTATTTTATAAATCACGTGTAATACACGTGTGTTAAACTAATTATTTTTTAGTGCAAACCGCCGGAGTTGTTGTATAGATTAATTTGCTTATTAACGGCAACCAAATACTACGTGCAATTGGGCCGCTACAGAAGCACGTGCAACAATAAATGGGCCAAGCCGATATCCAACATCTGCCACTAAAGCATTTGAATGCACGGAGGAAGAAGAATTTCACTAGGGTCCTAACTCCTCATTTTAGTAGAAAATCCTTTTTTTTTTTTAATCAATGTAATATAGTACTTCAAAGTTATACTAGTTGTTTGCATCAACCAAAGTGTAAAATAATTTAACTTCTTAATATTATTTTTTTAATGTATTATTGTATTATCTATTATAGTTATCTTACTTTGAAAGGACCCATACATATATACAATTTCCTTTTCTTCTCCAACATTTAATCGATAGCATAGGCGATTTAATGGCATTTAGCTTCTCTAAATGACAATAAATGATGAGAATTATTAGAACTCCATTTCATTCCAGATCAAATTATGATCAAAAGAAATTAATTTCAATTAAGTATATACCTAAATATATTTCCCAAAGTCATGCAATTTGATTTCTGACCCGATCAACTAACAATCCCAAGTAATCCCCACGTGTCACCATACGCGCTCACGGCATGAAAAATCCATGCGCCTGCAAACTACTCTATCTTTTCCCGCTGCATTGACTCTTTTTTGCAATCGTTTCGTTTGTGTGTGCGTGTTTTTCTTTTATACACTTTTTTTTTGTGTGTGTGTGTGTGACTGTGTTATAAAAAATTGTTTCCTCCCCATCTATCTATTTCCTCTCTGTACACGATTTCTTTCTTTTCCTCAAAAATTTCATCTCTCTAAAATTTTCTCTCTCTAGAACAGAGTGTGGAGCCCAGAACTGGTCCTCTGCTTTGCTGGATTGAAGCTCTCCATTGTTGGTTTTTAATGGGGTTTGTCTGACGAGAGAGACCCAAGTTCAGTTGCCCCAATCAAACGCACCATAACATTATTAGTAAACACCATCTCTCTTTCTCTCTCTCTTTTTATCTCTCCCGTTGATAGCTCTTTCTCTCACTCGCTTTCTCTTTCTATATTGTTTGTGATTTTTCGCTTTCCCCTTTTTCTTTCTTCTCCCATCACCTCATCGTAATCAACATCACCATACTCTTGTTCGTCTTGTTACTGCCCACGGAGGAAAAAAAAACACAGAAAAACTTGCATCCAAAGCTCAATATTCCTTTTTCATTCAAATCACCCATTTGATTCGTTGGATCCACAGATCTAAACCTCTTTCACTTTCAGATCTCAGTTCATCGCAATCAACTCGGAAGGTAACTCAATTAGCATATTTCGAATCGCCCAATTCTTTTCCGATGCGTTGTATTTTAATTCGAAGTTGTTTAGTTGTAGTGATGAAATTGATGCAAGGGTTTTGTGATTTCAAGAGATTTGGGGGTTTGGGGGGCAAAATATTCATTTCTGAACTTCTAGAATTTGAACTGGCTGACCAAACAGTTATCTTGAGAAAAAAGTGGGGTTTGACCCGTTCTTGTGTTCAAAGTCTCCCCACTCCTTTTTTCCTTGTGCTGAATTTTGCGACTGTATGATTATTATTATTATTATTTTCTCCCGCGTTATTTTCATGTTTTGTTTTGTTTTCCTGTTCTTGGTCAAAGATCTGATTCACATTGGAATTGCCTGTTTCTTATTAATCTTGCCTTTTCATTTTGTGACATTATTGTTGTTTAAACTCTAATTTCAAACACATACTGTCTGTCTGCTTATTTCAGGAGAATTAGATTTACGAATTACACAACTGAGAATTCTGTTTGTGTAAGGTTACCTCAGTGAGCTCGTTAGATGTGTATAATTTGGAGGGTGTTTTTGAGGAGATGAGGGATGTTATCAGGGTTAATGAACTTTTTGAAGGCCTGTTTTCGGCCAAAGGCGGATCGATACGTTCACTCGGGCTCCGATGCCTGTGGCCGTCAAGATGGGCTTCTCTGGTATAAGGACTCTGGGCAACATTTTAATGGCGAGTTTTCTATGGCTGTAGTTCAAGCAAATAATCTACTAGAGGATCAGAGCCAACTTGAATCTGGTTGTCTTAGCTTAAATGATTCGGGCCCGTACGGCACTTTTGTTGGGATTTATGACGGGCATGGTGGGCCTGAGACGTCACGGTTTATCAATGAACATCTCTTTCAACATCTGAAGAGTAAGTACCTTGAAGTTTAATTAGAATCTTGAATTGCTTTTGTTTTTGGAAGTGATTTATCATTTTCTTGTAGTAGAAGCTAAAAATAGTTGCGAATCAGAATTTTGTAGTGTTTGCAAATAGAAGCTAAAAGTGAAAAAATAATAAATTGTTCTTAAAAGTTTGATAGAATCAAATCAGAAATCTAGAGTGGGTGGGGGCCACTCTCTCTTTGCTTTTGATTCTGAATATGTTGTTTAGAACCAGAAGCAGAAGTTGGCTTTCAAAAACTAACAACTAAAATTTACCTTTTTATATCTTCAATCTTTTAGTAGTCTTAAATTCTTAGGGTTTATTTGCTATTGTGTAGGGTTTGCTGCAGAACATCAAACTATGTCAGTGGAGGTGATTCGGAAAGCATTTCAAGCGACAGAAGACGGGTTTTTATCGGTTGTGAGCAGACAATGGCCCACGAAACCACAAATCGCAGCTGTTGGGTCTTGCTGCCTTGTGGGAATCATCTGCGGTGGGACCCTCTATATTGCTAACCTCGGTGATTCGCGTGCTGTTCTGGGGAGACTTGTTAAAGCGACAGGGGAGGTACTTGCTATTCAGCTCTCGGCCGAGCATAATGCGAGTATCGAGTCTGTTAGACAGGAACTTCAGTCTCTACACCCTGATGACCCACAAATCGTTGTTCTAAAGCATAATGTGTGGCGTGTCAAAGGTCTTATACAGGTTTGTTCATCTCTTTCTCTCACCACCATTTTCTGATATTTTCTGGCATAAGTTTGAGTTTGTTAAAGACTTTCAACAGCTGTGCTACTTAGGGCTGAATACAACTCATTGTCTCTACATATATAGTTCAAAACGACCTTGTTGATGACCGGATAAACTCAATTCATGGTTGTCGTGCATTTCTTTTTTTAAGAATTCATCATTGATTTTTTAGACTACCATTCTTGTTTGATGAAGTCTACGAAGACCTATAAAACTTAGCATATTGTTATTTTATGGTAGTTGCCTTTGTAGTAAAAGGGTAGTTTTTATATACTCCCTTTTTTTCTTTTTGAAAGGTAATATACTTCCTCTCTATGAGTGGCCAAATCTTTGAAGTCCTGTACATTTTTTTTAATTTTTTAAAAACTCCGATCGACATATTTGGCTTAAATATGCTTAATTTGGATGGTATGAACTTCGTGCCTTTGCAGTTTGACCTTAGTTGGGCTATTTAACAGTATATGATCTTCAGATATCCCTTGTTTCCTATTTTGAGGATGACTTTATCTGATATATATTAAATGCAACAGCAATGAATAACAAGATTTGAGTTACAGTTGAACTTTGTGCTGTGCAGCTATTAATTGTTCAAAATCTGATTCATCCCTGTAAGAGAATTATTGCATTTGGGTTTCATCTATGTTACCGTTAATAATGAGTATGTTTTGTTTTACAGATCTCGAGATCAATTGGAGATGTGTATCTGAAAAAGACTGAATACAACAGGGAACCGTTATATCAAAAATTCCGACTTCGCGAACCTTTCAAAAGACCAATATTGAGTGCAGAACCAGCAATTTTGGTGCACCAATTGCTTCCTCACGATCAGTTCATCATATTTGCATCAGATGGCCTCTGGGAGCACCTCACCAACCAAGAAGCAGTTGATCTTGTCCAAAATCATCCGCGCAATGTAAGATAAGCATAAACACGTTCATTTATTTTATTTATTTATTTTCCCTGTTAACTGTATTGGTTTGCAGTGCACTTGAGTTTTTATATCATGATACATATGCTTAAGAGCCTGCAGACTGGGTTTGGTTATGAGATGTGGGGACAAAGAATAATGCAAGTCTAGAATACAATATAATTTGTTTTTCTTTATTATCCATTATTATTTATTTATATTATAATTAAAAAAACTGAAATATCCCTTTTGCTGATTATATTAGAAGAATATAAAAGATTCTTTAGTTCTCCCTATATGAAATAAAAGCATAGGAAATTGAACAAGGTCATATTTTATGACGTGCAGGGTAGTGCAAGGAGATTAGTCAAAACAGCGTTACAAGAGGCGGCGAAGAAGAGGGAGATGAGGTACTCGGACTTGAAGAAAATTGACCGTGGGGTCCGCCGGCATTTCCACGATGACATCACGGTCGTGGTGGTGTTTCTCGACTCACATCTTGTGAGCAGGGCTAGTTCGGTCCGAAGTCCTAACGTATCGGTCAAAGGAGGCGGCGTTAGCTTCCCGCCAAATTTTCTTGCACCGGCCGAACCTGCTGCTACCTGATATTTGTGTATCTGTTATTATTATATTACCTGTTTGTACTATTTCATCATGTGAATACAGGTTTATTAAAGAGACAAGAGCAGCACTTTTGAATTCTTTAAATGTACACTTGTAACTTTTTCTTTTTTTTTTTTTTAACTGAAGACTAATACTTGGCAATAGTTTGAAACTCCGAAGAGTGGCTTAATGGTGGGGACGTCAAGGTGACAATCATCATAGCTGTGTTTAATGGGCAGATCTTTTTTCTATATATGTTTTTCTTTCAATGGTATTGTTCTATGTTTTAATCTATTTACCTTTTTGTAAATCATGCGACGTTGAAGCTAAATGACCTGATTAATTATTCTTATTAAGTTTCAGCTCTGAAGATCACTGATGCAGCCTTGTGGATGGATACATGTAAAATGCTTTTTCTCGTTTTTTTGTGTTCTTTTGTGTGTGTGTGTGTGTTCTCGTTTCATAAATGGCCACCATGAAGCAATTTCCTTTATTTTTTCATGTGGAATATGGTGGCACAAGTTGTGCTAAAGAACTTCTAAGGGAGTTTTTGCAAACACTTTGATTTTTGGCAAGCAGTTGAGAATCAGACGTGGGTATTGTTTGGCAGATATGTTGTCCGAGTGCTTTTTTCGTGTAAACCTGAAACACAAATCATTTGCGAATAACAAATTGTGATATTTTCTGGGTAAATTTTGACAATCACTTTTTTTTTTTTTTTTAATTGGCAAATACACCATGAAGAGTTGAGGTCCCTGAGTCTACAAATTTACCCTCCTTGATCTTCAACATTTTTATTTTTTTTATTTTTGTGCACAAAGTTGTGTTGTTTCTCACTTGAAGTGGGTGTTTCATGTTTGGCTTGTATGAATTATTTTTCTTAAAAGAATTTAATCTGACAGCATAGGGACTCAAATGCACACTACAAATAAGGTCATTTGAACTTGGATTTTGGAAGTGATGGGAAGACTCCGAACTGGGCTGAACCAAAGATCAGCCAACTTTTCTGACTAAACTAAACTAAGCTACAACGGGCAATGTCGACTACTAATATATTTGGGTCCTAATTTTAGAGCCCAGATGAAGTTTGGTTTTGGTATTGTGTTGTGTGTTATAAATTATTGAGGTTTTGTTTTGGTATTGTGTGTTTCTGTGGTCAGATTATCAGGGTAGACTTGGATATAAATTGTACCACGCATTTTGGTGGAAATAATATTTTGAATGTGGTAAATATAAGATAGTTTTTAATATTTGTTGTGATAAATTTATCATTAATGTGATAAATATATATTTATAAACATGTTATATGCATAAAAATATTTATATTAATGTTCATATTTCTTGATATACAAATGTTCATTTTCATTGTGATAAAAAAAATATCAATCTCCGTTTTTATAAATGTAAATATATCTTGACCATCTTCAATATGATCAATATTAATCTCAATATGATAAATGTACAATTTTTCATAATATAGATGAACACATGATAAAAGGTAATCGAAAAATGTATTTTTCGTTGTATTAAATGTTCATCTCTGAGTGTACGGTATATCCTACACCACCTAATAATGGATAGTGTGTGTGTGTATGTATTGGTCAGTGCCACGTAGGGCATGAGGGGCAACCGTCCTGACCCTAATATTTTTTATTTTTGCTAAATACACTCGGGGGAATTGCCAAAAATACCCTCTCTAAAATAAACCCCAATTTCAATCCTACTTATTTTTTAATCACATTAATTCCAAATTAGAAAAAAAAAAAAGTAAACGAGGAGCAGCGAACGAAAGGCGCAAATCAACGGAAGCACCACGAATTTGAGGAGTCATCTCGAACGTCGACTACCAAAAGTCCCCATGGTATGTTGTTTCTTCCATTTTGTGTGGTATTTTTGAGATTCGAATTTGGTTTTAAATTTGATGTTTATGTGATAAATCTTGAATTATATTTTTTTTAGATTGAGTTTATATTGTTATTAACATAAAAAATGAAGGTTGAGATGTCAATTTTATATTTTTTGAATCCGGGGTTCGCAGAAAAAATCGACTAATATTGATCAAAACTCGCTCAAGATTTTGACCCCGAACTATTGAACAAATGTCAATATTTCGGTCAATGGCCGCTGAAAACTTCTTCTCATACTATTATTATATCGGTTTCGAAAACGATGTAGAAGATCAGTTTTTACATAAATTGTTTTCTACAACGAGAAATTGACCTACATGAATTTATACAGAACCGATATGCAAAGTAGTAAAAAAAAAAAAACGCATTTCGGCCACCAAAGGCCGAAACTTGTTGATAATTTCAGGTAATAGTGGCCGAAATTTCGATCAACTGGGGACGAACGGGTCGCGAACAATTTTTACAAATTTCGAACCAAATTTAATAATTCTAATGCAAAAACAAGCAAATAATAATAATAATAATAATAATATTGAATAATAATGAAAAAAATACTTGCATTGGTTGTCTCATATCATTTGCATCATTCATTGTTGATTATTTATTGTGGTTAAGTAATTATAGTTTGCAAAATGAAAATGAAATGGAGGTGAAATTTTTTTTATGTGGTGAGTAATTGAAAAATATTGTTGAATTGTTACCTATATATATTTTTAATGGGTATATTTAATAATCTTGATTTTGTGTATAAATGTATTTTAGCAATTGGCAAGATAAAAATATGTTAAATTTTAATTTTTTTATGGGTATATTTAATAATCTTGATTTTGTGTATAAATTTATTTAGCAATTGACAAGATAAAAATGTGTTAAAATGTTGTAAAAGTATATATGGTATTTTACTTAATGACATTTTTATAAATAAAATTTTAAGTAGTGCAGCTAAAAAAACCACAATGACGAATAAAATTAACCAATCTTTTTTTTTTGTTTTTTTGTTTTCATAATATAAGGCCCTAAATTTATAAAATTTGTATACTATACAATATGGGACATTACGATAAGAATAGGACATTGGTATATTTATCGTACCCTATTGAAATCGATACGTAAATTAATTGAAATAAATAGAAATGAAAGTATTTTATTTACCAATTTGCCTATTTTCCCTCAGGATTTTCTCAAATTAAAACATTAATATCGTCGAAAAAGAATATTTGCTCTCCCACCATATTTTTTTTTCTCTTATCCAAATACAAAACCTTTTACCATCTTTCACATATCCCTTTCCGAAGAAAGAGTTGGCAATGTCAACATGAAAAGTCGAGAATATATTCGAAACACTTGGATGCATTGATATTTTTCAATTCAAATTGTCACTTGATTTTTGTTATTAATCTTACGGCGACTAAATACCACTTGTTTTATATTTCTAATTATTTGATTGTCTGTCTATTTTTACCCTGTAGTTATAGTTTTATTAATTTCATTAAATTAATTGTGAGGGAAGGAAAAAGGTTTTTTTGAAAACAAAGAATAAGAGAAGTTCAAAGAAAAAGAAATATCAATAGATTATGAAGATATAATTGATGAATTTGTTTCACAAATGGTGTTTATGCTCAAGAGAGAAAGAGCTTTGTTTTGTACTGTGTATAAATAAGATTCTGGGTTTGCATTGCAGTGTCAGGCATTTTCTCGGAACCCCATAAAAAACGCTTTTTGTGGTTTCCATTAGATTATGAAACTGCTTTTATTTATTTGTACAATAACAACACTCAAAACACACACACACATTTAGAGGGCCCAGTTACCAATGCCCCATTATGGATTTCTCAGAAAATTTAATAAAATTGGTTGAGGCTCAAAATCATCACTCTGGAACAATGCCCCACGGCCCAATCTACAAAGTTTTAGCCATTGCTTTTCAAGTGAACCAATCCAACGGCTGCAGTAAGTTCCGGACCCAAAATTGCATGGGACCTACTGAGTTCAGTAACGAAATCGTATTCGCCGGTATCATTCCAGATTTTTTGAATTAGTTATGACCGATTCCGATTCTGGGTTCACACTTTCGGGACCCGATACTCACCGGATAACCGGTGAAACCGATTTCGGGGCTGGATACCCATTGGTACGAATTTTTGAACCGACCCGATACCAAGTCTTTATTATTATTATTACTATTATAGTTTATCTATATAATTAATTATGCACTAAGATTTTATTTTTAAAAAAGGCTAACATTTATAGTAAGATTTGATTAAATACTATGTGGTTTAATTTTTGGTGATTGCATGGTATAATGAGATTATTGTCATTTAATTAAAAAGTATAATTTAATACACAAAATCCATTTAATTAAATATTGTATTAAATTATTTTTGGTGATTGCATGGTACCGGGTACCCGGTTTTGGAACCGGTTCCCACCGGGTCCGGGACCGGTTCCAAAAACTTTGGAACCAGTTAGTACCTAGTTTCGAGATCGGTTCTCTTTTCTTGAACCCGATCTTAACCGGTTACGGTTCCCAAAAAAATTGACCAGGTACCCGGTTCCGCTCACCCCTAGGTGTAGCCTTATATAATTTGGAAAAAATCTACGTGCCTTTAAGGGAATCATGCCCTCCAACCCCTGCATTTACAATCATAGATCTTTTAATTTAAAAAAACTAAATTTTATTTAATGGTTGTAAATGCACCCCACTAAATGGGGAATGATGTCTTGAAGACATCGTAGAAGTCTTATATAATTTGAGGGAAAATGTTATTATTAGGGTGGTTGCAAGTATTGCTTTGTGCTTTGGGTTTATACTTAAGAAGTTGGTTTTAATAAATTACAATCATTGTGGCATTAGTAAAAACTGGGTTTGTATTTACCAACACAACTCTTTGAAAAATGTTTTATATTTTTAGAATATTTAATTAAAAGAAATAATTCTATATTTTTTTTATCTTGTTTTGTTGTACAAAGGTAATAAATTCTATTCTAAAAATCGTTGTAGGCGTCACAATTCCGCCTACAATTTTCAAGAATTGGTTAAAGAAGTCGTCGGGCGCCCCAAGCGCCCAAATCGGCGCCTAGGCGTCAGGCCAAAAAAATTTTTTATGACCTGAAACGACGTCGTTTCTGAACCTATTTTTTGATTATGTTGATTTTGTAATATATGTTATGATATTTTTATTTGACGAATGAACTTATGGATCTATATTGTTTGAACTTTGAATCGAACAATAGTTTTAAACTTGTGAGTGGAGATTTTTTTTTTTTATTATTTGTTTCTGATGTGTCACTGATATTGCACAGCGGAACCCATCATAAATTTGAATTAGGAGGTTTATTACTGCTGCCACCCTTATTTTTGTCCGTGTGTGAAATAAATAAAATGTTATTCTTGGACATTTGTGTTTGTAGGTTTTTCCCTTGCAAAAAACAAAAAGAAAAAAAAAAGGTCAACCTGAGTGCTTCGCGCAACGATCAATACGAGGGGATTTTACTGGGAAGAGGGGCAATATCTGGTCTACGGCCCATAAAAGTGAGACTTTTCCGGTAAGAAGCGGTCAAAAATACATAATTTTTCGGTTCGGACCGAAATTGAATCGATTTTCCTTTTTCCTTTTTTTTTCATTTGTCATTTTTAAAGAAAAAATGTTGCTAGTTGTTTATATTGTCCATATAAATTAAGAGAATGGGTTTTTTTGTAATTTTATACTATAGTTTAAATAATTATTTAATTAATATAAATTTACGGTACAATTGAATGTTTAGTGTGTATTTTTAATTAAAGAATCTTTTATATCACAATGTAAATTTCCGTTACAATTAAATGATTAGTGTGTGCAATGTTATGTACTATTGTTTATAATTATATTATAACATTAATAGTAATACTAAAAAATATGTTTGCTACCATTTACTATTAGATCATATTAATTGGAAGTCTCACATAGTTTTTAAAATCAAAATACATAAAACTAGTTTGTCAAAAAAATAAAAATAAAATCAAAAAATCGGTCCAAACCGATTTTGACTGGACCGGAATTCCCGGTCTCTGATCCAAGGGTTTCCAAAATTTCAGTCTACCGGTCCGGAGCGGGATCGTAAATTCCGGTATGCACCGGTTGAGCGCCCTTAGGCAATATTATGGAAACTCCAGTTCCTATTTTGGCTAAATCAATGTTTTGGGGTGCTCGTGATGAACCAAGCCATTTTTTGTTATAATGTGTTGTAAGAATTAAGAAATCGGTCATATTTTAACTGTTGTAATTGATTGTTTTACGTAAATTAAGAAATAAATTATTGTTATAATTATAGATTTTAAATTACCATAATATGTTTAAAATATGAAATAATAAATGAAAAATTAAAATTAGTAAAGTACTTCATCCGTCCTATTATATATGTCGCAATTGATTATTTCACATAAATTAAAAAGGATAGTTTGCTTTATAAGTATAAGTATCAAATGATCATAATATCTTTTTGTTTAAAATAATTAAAAGTGTGAAGTAATAAAGATATGAGTAAAAGTAGTAAAGTAACATTTACTTTTTATTGAGACCCCGAAACCCACCCTGGGAGGAACCGAGATGGATTACTTAGGGAGACCCGGAAAACCCACCCGGATGAGCAGGGTTGTCGTGGACCGATGTCGAGCAGGAAGCGCCGAGCAGCCGAGGCCTCCCACACTACCTCCTGCCAGGCAACCCCGTCGAGCATGAAGCGCCGAGCATCCAAGGGCTCCCACGCGACCTACCGAGTCCTTCCAGGCAATCTTGCCGAGCAGGAAGCGCCGGGCAGTCGAGGGCTCCCGCGCAAGCTCCTAAGTCATGCAAGGCAACCCCGCCAAGCAGGACCTGCTGAACAGGGGCTGTCGAGCTGGGTCATGCCATCGACCCGCACGTCAATCAACGTTGAGCACCAACGCCGAGCTCATACAGCAAACCCCACGTCACTGACAACCTTGAGCTCAGACAACTTTGTCCCATGTGAGGCTCCGAACTTTTGGATAGATTGAGCAACAAATCTATGAATCTTGTTTCTGGAAATCGATGAGTAAAAGAGAGGAAATTGGAACTGCAAAGAGTTTTTGTTTCGCATATTTCTTCGAGCAAATATGAGAAGAGTACCTTCTATCTCTTAATTACTCAAAAGGCACTGGCATTAACTTTAATCGTAGGCGTTAAAACTTGTGGTTAGGACTCATTATCATTTATCACACAAAGTTTTATTCTCACATGATTTCACACACACACACACACATATATATATATATATATAGAGAGAGAGAGAGAGAGACACATATAGTGTTTCTCGTCCGTGTGATAGATTTACTTTATTTTTTCTAAGTCCCAAATTATTATTATTTTTAATTTTGAAAGTATTAATTACCCACTTCATCCATCAAAGTTAGTCTTGAAAAGAATAAAATAAATAGTTTAAGAAACTATTATAAATGTAGTTAAGACTATGAATTAATTATTTGATAGTTTTAACCCTTGTCGTGATATTAAATATAATTTCTACTTTAAGTGTTAGTATTATTACAAAACAAAGTTAATTGAAATATTATTCTTTTTAATTTTGTTGTGTAATTTACTTTTAAAAAGAAAGAAGCCTATAATTCAGGATGTGCGAAAAATGAATACGAGTTTGTCTTAGACGGACATAGGGAGTACATAAAAAAATACTTCATTCGTCCCAATATGATAGTCCTGCGGTTGATTTCACACAAGTTAAAAAATGTAGTTTATATAGTTTTGTCACTAATTTTGCTAATATTTTTCAATTACACCCTTTGTTTACTACCTCGAAATAAGAGCTAACCGGATGACCTCAGATCCCAAAAGAATAAGACCCGATCTCGGCAATTGATATAACTTGCGCCCATAAGAAAAAATCAGACGGGGACCGGAAGGGTTTTACGGCGAACCCCCTCTGATGCTTAAATTAGTGTTTGGAGAAAATTTGGCAGAGTAAGGGCTTGATTATAAAAGTGTGTTATCCTACTTTAACTTGTGATTAACTATTTAGGGGTGTACTTTTTTTAGGGTTTCCGTGAAATTAGGGTCGTTATACCACGTCACCCTTCCGAGGTTCTTTCTACTATTCTGACTTGAGTTGGGGCCCCGAACTCTTTCGAATAATTGACCTGGGCTAAATTCCGGGCTGAAAGAATGGTTCCGAGCTGAATACATTGTCCCGAGCTATTAATGGTTTCCGTCCCGGTATGACCATTTCGTCTTTTTACCCCGACACACACTTATTGAGTTTATTAATATCAATTAATACTCATAAAAATCAGTGTTGAAATTATTATATTTGTTATTGAAATTTAAGATTTTGCATTGTAATTATCTTTCAATTTACTATGTAGAAAACTAGTATTTCAATAATATTAATTAAGGGTATGTGTGTAAATGAAAAATTAATGATATATTAAATATGGTAACTGTACTATATTCGTGGGACGAACGAAAATGGAATATTGAACTATCGGAGGGAGTAGTATAACACGTAATTAATTCACCCTTGTTTGTTATAAAACTAAAAATTAAGGTATAAATTATTTTCAATGCAAATGAAAAGAAAGAAAAATACTATTCTCATCTGAATAATATATACTTATCGAGATTTCACATAATTAAAAAAAAGAGAAAATTCTCATATACTACCACACCATAAGTATTATCTACCATATAGTTCATTAATTCTTTTTATTATATAAACTAAATACTTCCCATTTAATCAAAAATTACATTTAAAATATCAAATTTACCCCTACACCTTAAAATCCTAATCCATAATACTAACTTTTTGTAACCAACGCTTAGCAGTTTTCATACGCTCTTTCTGTTTTGATCTTTTCAATATTCAGGCACAAATTCCAAACAAATAAAATGTCGGTAAATCAATAAATGTCATCAATCTTATTTCATAGACAAGGGACCCCTTTTTTGAATTCGAAACAATCAGATTGTATTTATGATCAAAATTATTTCTTCACTAATTGTTTAAACATAGCTAATCAGAATTATACAATTAAACATATTGTGCGAGTAATTACATATTACCTTGAATAAATGAGAAATTATATAATATTGTGCGAGACGTGATCAAAATAACTACAAATTTGGTATATAATTTCTCAATGTAGTATATAATGTATCGATGTAGTATATAATTTCTAACTGTAGTATGATTTCTTTTGATGTAGTATAGATTATGATTATCCTAAATTGGTGAGTAGTATGGAATTAATATGAATTTAATTTCTCAATGTAGTATATAATTTATCGATATAGTTTATAATTTCTAAATGTAGTATAATTTCTTTTTTTTTTTATGTAGTATAGAATTATAATTGTTCAAGATTGGTAAGTAGTATGAAATTAATTTCCCAATGTAATAAATGTAGTATATAATTTCTAAATATAGTATGCATTTTTTTATGCAGTATAGAATTATAATTGTCCAAAATTAGTGATTAGTGTGAAATTAATACACAATAGTATGAATTTTGGATGGATTAAACTTGAAAGAAAAAAGAAAAGAAAAATTGAATTTATATTTTGAATTAAGTGGGAAGTTAAAGATTTTAATTAACTATTTGGAAAGAAATATTTTCACTAATTTGAAAACGTGGGTAGTATAAAATTGACCATGAGTAGTATAAAATTAATATGAGTTTTATATGAAAAAACTGGAAGAAAGAAAAAGAAGATTAAAAAATAAAACAAAATTGGGTTGTAAATGTAAACTTGTACACTTATGTATTAAATTTGACTAAATGAGATATTAAATGAATAAATGGAAAATTAATATTTTCAATGGATTGTTTAGGAAAGAATATTTTTTTTTTGGACTACATGGGAATTGTCCCTTAAAAAAATTAATAAAATTAAAATATTGATTTTTTATGCATGTCTTTATATTTAATTGATTGTTTATTTGTTATTACTCGATTTTCGTAAAAGTTAGGTTAGGTAAATTGAGTGTCATGGTTTTGAAATGATTAAATATGAGTAAAAATGTGATTGAATAACTAAACACTTGCTAAATATAGTAATAAACTTTATTTTCAGGACACACAAAATAACAAGATATTAATTTTCAGGACACACTAAATATTAATTAAAGACTTTTATAATACGACAAAAGTTGAGAATATAAAATATTTTTAATGTTTATAAGTATATAACTAAGGTTCTAACGAATTCATTATATCATTGAAATATAAAATTATTAAATAATAATAATTAATAAATAGTGATTAGATTTTTATACAAGATACAGTTCGAGAAAAATCATCCTTTAAATTTTATAAATATATAAATAAACTATTAACGAACTTTATATAAACATTAAAATATACAATTATTTAATAATACTATTAATAACTAATAGCGATTAAACACTGATAATACGTCGTTTTGGAGTTTTTTAAGAATTACTCAAAAATAGACGAAATAAAGATTTCCATTTAGTCTTTGATGACACCATTATTCAATCTTGTAAAATACTAGTAGTATATTTTTTCACTCCACTAAAGGTTCAAACCATAATTATTGTAGTACTATGTGCATAAATGTGAACCTACCAATTTCAAGCACATCTATGGCAGTTGTCTATAATTATTTTGGGATTTTTTTTTTACCTTGAATTATTATTATTTTTAAAGTTTACTGTACTTATGTTTGGACAAAATCATAAAAATTCTAATTTAAAGAGTAAATTACAAAATTTCACACGATGATTTGTTATAAATAATAATTCATATAATAAATCACGAAAACACAATAATTTAAATTGAAAAAAACAATTAACATATTCTTTCATGACAATTCAACTTTATGGAAAAAAGAAAGAATAATGATGACAATTTGTTAATGCTGCATTAAGCCCTTAATAACAAACTGACAACAAACGTGAAACACCCACCATCATATTATCATAATTACGATTTAGGCTCGTAATTAAAAGATTGCGTCAAGAAATTAATCTCTCTCTCACACACACACACACACAGATACACACATGCATGCGGGGACACAAATCTATCAGTGCGTATATATGAATGGTCTTGACTTGACTTGCCTTTTTTTACTTGTTTTACAACAAATTTGACTCCTCTTTTCTCTCACTAGTCAGCACTCTATCTGTCATCTTGTAAAAAAATCTCTGGTCTAAGCTGCAGCTGCTTTTTTCATTTCTTTCTCTCACTCCTCAATTGAATTCGACTGTCCCCTAACAAAAGAAAAAATTAAAAAGTTACTAAAAATGATTATATTTTTCCTACAAAATAATTTTATAATTACTTTGCATAATTTAAGAAAATATTAATTAATATAATTAAAATATTAATTTTTTCATCAATTTCTTATAATTAATTAATTAATCTTAATAAGTGAAGTCAAATGATTTTAAGATAATTAACTATGAGTATATATTACAAGATTATACGTGTGCTCAGGTACAATGTTCAATTCAAACTATAAAAGAATAGTTGTAAATTACCAAAACTTGCAAAAGTAAATTTTATGACGAAAGAGTCTATCTTTTCTCTCGAACCTCCTTCACTAAAATATGGTATTTTCTCGTATAATATACAAGTTGAATTAAAGACTCTTCTCGAGTAAGACAACTTTGTATCATCTATATCTCAACTACTTGTTCGATAATTCCTCACCGACTTACCGAAATTAGCGGTGTCTCAAGCTCTCTTTGAGCGCAAAATTCAATATCCCGTTAAGAAAGAACATTTGCGAGTTATTGTTCGAATAATGTCTCTCATTTGTCGGATTAAACTCGTCGATAGATACTCGCTAAAGAGATTCAAGCAAAAACAAAATACAATTCTCGAATGTGTATATAAACAATACCATAATTTGAAGATGCATGTGCGTTTTAAGGAAAGAATTCTCCAAAATCTTTCCTTAACTTTTGGATGGTTGACTTGAGATCACTTGATTGTTTGTTTCTTCAAACATCAAGATTCCTTATCGGAAGTTGCACATAATAATTCAATCAATATCAATTTACCTTAAACAAATATAATCCTAGCAAATTTAATTATTAGTCCAACTAGTTCATGTAAGAAAAATAGATTGTTCGTGATCATTTATGATAACCTCCATATATTTATATATAGGAACATAAAATTAACTATTGATACGGATCTAAATGTCCATACGTGATATTATTTGATATATGGGTGTATTTGTGGTAAGCGACATCATTTTCTTAAAAGGGAGCATTTCTTTTAGGAGGTGAGCGAGATGGATGATTTATTTAGAAAGGTGGGCGAGCTGATTTGTAAAGTAACGACCTGGAGTATGAGGATGAGCTCTCATATAGGGTCGCGGCCTCTCATGTTTTGTGTTGGATGCTTGAGCTCGGTTATGAGTTTTATGAATATCAAGCCCACGGGCTTAATATGGATGATTTATGGGGTCCTAGCGGATTATATGGAAGGAATAACAGGCCCAGACCTATTATGGTATGAGATCTATTATTTATGGGAACTTAGTATATAGGAAGAATCTTAATTCTAAGTCGGCTGTGGTGTCATGATATTTATGGAATTGTGATAGGAGAAGGAAACCCTTGACCAGGGTGGTATTCTCTCGTCTCTATAAAAGGGGTGCATACCTCTCGTTATTTTTATCTTGCTTTTATCATATTCGTGTTTTCAATACTACCACTTGCTTTTGTATCGGAGGACCTTCACGGGTCTGACATCTGACCCGTCCGAAGGTGCTTTTTTGCAGGGCTGGTGAGGTCGCTAGGAGGATCGTTGAAGGCCTAGCAGGTCGCTAAGATGTTTTTGGAATTTATTTCAGGTTATTAATCTCAGATTTGAGATTAGTACCCCCTATTTTTGGTAACCAATCTTTTTGGTTTTATCAACTACTTAAAAAAGATAAAACTATCCTCAAAACAATTGAAAAAATAGGTAATATGGTCTATACTTATAGAACGAGTTGATTTAGGGAAACTTATAAAGTCATTTAATCTAGCAACATCTCATGGCTCACAAGTCATATTAAAAAAAAAAAGATTTGCCTCTCAAACTCCATCAAATTTGATATTTTGTTTCATTTTTTTCGTACACCTATATTTTGAGTTGTGCATTTTTTACACTTTACCTTCTTGAGTTATTTACAGACGGAACTTGTTATTTCCGACGACTTTTTTGCACAATTGAAGGCAAAATCATATTTTATGCATAATATTCTAGCATACCGTGTAAAAGAGTCATATGAAAGGAAGATTTTACCCTTTAGTAGTGCAAAAAAAAAAAAAGGAAATAATTTTCGACAATAATTTCCATCGAAAAATGACTTAATAAAATAAAATGTAAAAAATACATAGTTCAAGAGTCATAGTGTAAGAAAAAAGATTAGAAAACAAAGTACGAGAATATCTCGGGAGATAATTTTTGTTTTCTCCAAATCATAACCAGTAAGATTATATCTAACCGTATATCTCAAACTTAATTCTTTTGAGACCCTAAAATATATTTTTTTAATGTTTTAGGGTTTCAAAATTTTTTCAAATCAAAACGTTTGGTCTTATAATTATAAGAAAAAAAATTAAACTTTGATGAAAAGTAATTATTGTATTGTCTCCTAGTGGATGTTTTTATTTTTTTAAATGGGTCCCATCAAATAAATTTAACACTTGAGTCTTTAAATAATTTGAGACCATTTATAAATTAGTTTCAATGGATAAGTCTCAAATCAATATTTGAATGTAACGCATATGTTTAGCGTTATTTTTTAAATATTATGCCCAAAATTATAAGTTGAAACCTACTATGGCTTGAACTTAAACTAACGAATTTGAGTTATTAATATTAGTATTGTTTTCAATTTTTACAGTTGTACACAAGTAATAATAATTTAATCGTAAACCGTACACACTTGACATTGTGCTACATACAGCACAAGAAATGCTACTTCCTCGAGCCCCTACATCATAAACCTCTCCACTATCACCCAGATATTCCCTCTCTCTCTCTCTCCATTTCACTCAGAAAACCAGTAATTTTAATTTTAACTTAAAATAACCAGCTATTTTAGTTTCCATTTATTTATTTTGGCCAAAAGGATAAAAAAAATAGGGAAAACAAAAAAATCAGCTTTCATCCATCTTTTTTATTCTGTTGCAGATGAAATGGGTAAAAAGAAAACAAGTATTCTTTCCTTCCCCTTCACAGGGTTTCTTCTCCTCCCTTCTTTTCTGAATGTGTGAGCCTCTGCTTTGAAAAGCTCCATTCTTTATGTATTTATTTATTTTCTGCAGATGCCTACTTTTATCCCTAGGCTAGGATTAAAACCAGGCAATTGAAATGGGTCAATGGGTCGTATTCTTTTAAAGTCATTTTTGTTTCTTCAGTTAAAAAATCCTCCCCAACTGTCCAGATATCAAATGGGCTCCTAAAAAGTCAAGAAAATTAGAGAAAAGGGAAAAAAAATTGAATCTTTTTTTTTTTGGAGAAAAAAAATTGAATCTTGGCACAACCCCACCACTTTTCATCTCAAAATTTCTCTCTTTTTCATGCTCTAGCCCACATTTTTCACATAATCTCCTCAAAGAACCCAAAACACACACACACACACACACACATGGGTGCTTGTGTTGCCTCAAGATTACAACAAGAAGAAGAAGTGGTGTCCATTTGCAGAGAGAGAAAGCACCAAATAAAGTTAGCCGTTGAGAAAAGATACGCTCTTGCAGATGCGCATTACAAATATTTCCAATCTCTGTTTGGTGTCTCAGCAGCCATAAACCTCTTTGTAGCTCGCCATTCACCAAACCCTTCACCATTTTACATCACACTACCACCACCCACAACAACAAAAGAAACTCTTGTTTCAAACCCTTTATTCCTAAAGCAAAACCCATCCGAGCCAACCAAACAGGCCTTAGCCCCTGCTGCTGAGTCATCATGCACTTCTTCTAGAAGCTCATCACTCTCTTCTGAAAATGAGTGTGTGGAAGAACATGAAGAAAATAAAAAAGAAGAAAAAATTTGCGGGTATTTTTATATGGACATGCCTCAGACTCAGAATATAATAGCCTCACCTCAGAGGGATTTTGGGTGGGATTTTTTTAACCCTTTTGATAATGTGACAATGACATCAGCAAGGCCAGAAATGGTAAGTTTTTATAATAACAGGAATATTTCTGAGGAGGATTTAAGGGCTGTGAGGGAAGAAGAAGGGATCCCAGAGCTTGAAGATGAAAATGAAGAAGAAAGAAATGATTTTGTGGGGAAAGAAAGAGTTTTTGATTTAGAGGAGAGAGAAAATGGGGTTGAGGCTGTGAAAAGAGTGGATAGTGCTAAAATGAGCCTGGGGGGTGAGCAGATGCAGAAAGGGCTGACTGTTATTGATACACCAGTTAGAGGGAGAGAGCTTTTGGAGGCTTTGAAAGACATTGAGGATCATTTTATTAGGGCTTACGATTCTGGAAAAGATGTTTCCAGGATGTTGGAGTGTAACAGGGTGCATTTGCAGTCTAATTTGGAGGAAATTAAAGGTGATTTTTTTCTCTTTTATTTTTTAAAGAATCTTTTTTTTTTTAACCACAATTAGCTGCTGTAAATATTTGTCTCTGCTCACCACATGTAGAAGGATTTGTTAGATAGTTAGATATTCTATTTAAATATTACAGAAACAAAGAGTTTTTTTTTTTTTAAATGTTGAGGTGTAATATTTTAGTCTATTAAAAAATAATATTTTTATTTTCTCAATTGTTATGTATTGTGTTTTGGAGCCTTTTTGGGTAATTGATATTTTGTTCTTGGATGATGAAATAAAAAGGCTATATTGGGTGAAGCTCAAATTCTTTACTTTCTTTTCTAAATAATTTTACGGTTACTAATCTGAGCAAATTTTGTGGGCTCTTTCGTGTTTTACAAAAATGATCCATCGTAGATATGTTAAAAATTTCTCCACTGAGCAAACACAGCAATCATCTTCTGCATTTCTATTTGTGACGTCACTCACTGATCACACAACCGTATGTGGATGCAGAAAACTCGACGAAATTGATGCAAGCTATAACATGGCGATCGGCTTCATCACGTTCGACATCATGCAAGAGTTTAGTATCTGGTTCGAAAAGCTCGTCAACGTGGACAGAATTTAGCAATGATCTGTTCGATGATTATGGTGGAATGGCTTCTGGAAGCCATTCACTCACATTAGAAAGGCTGTATGCATGGGAAAAGAAACTATATGAAGAAGTTAAGGTAAAATTAATACGGGTTAAGTTTTTAAAAAAAAATCTCTCTCGAGGTTCACCTTAATTACAATTAAACCAGTAATCTTCAAAAGTTAATGTATTCTGTTTTGCTTGAGGTGCAATTAGATAAAATTTAAAAAATATTAAGGGGGTATTTATAATTTTGAAAGATAACTGAGTTTTTTTTTTTTTGTGTGTGTAATTTGACAGGCTGAATTTAAAGGGAATTTTGCTTTCAGCCATTTTATTTATTTATAATATTGCTTCATTTGCAGAAAATAAAGGACAAAGTCAAATTTTTTTGTTCTTTTATTGCTTGACTGACTGAGTATGTCTCGTCTCTAGGATGGAGATAGTATCCGGAGAATTTATGAGCGGAAATGCAATCAGCTTAGAAATCAAGATGTTAGAGGAGATGAAGGGCTTATAATCGACAAAAGTCGAGCAGCGGTCAAGGATCTATACAGCAGGATCCTTGTGGCTATTCGTAGTGCTGAAACAATTTCGAACAAAATCGAGAAGCTGAGAGATGAAGAGTTGGAGCCACAAATAAGGGAATTACTTCAAGGGTAAATTTAAGTCATTTTTAAATGAGATTAGCCTAATTATATAAAAACCTCGTTATCTTTCAAAATTAAAAATGCACCCTTTAAATTTGTATCTCTTTTAAGAATTGCAGGTATTTGTTAGTTGAACACAAATCTCAAATTGATGTTTGTAACAATTTAGGGTTAACTGCAAAAGTACCTTTGTGGTTTGACCTACTTACGAAAAAAAAATCCAGCAAACTTTCAAAATTTCAAAAATACTCCAAAAGGTTTTATTCCGTCTTTCATTATGGGTGTGTTGTAATTTTGAAAGTTAGCTGAATTTTCTTGTAATCAGGTCAAATCTCAAGGGTACTTTTTGTAATTATCCCAACAGTTTATGATTGTACTTTTAAAAGATAACTGGAGTTTTTTCCAATGAAGCTAAACTTCAGGGGTAATTTTGTAGTTATCCAAAACAAAGAATGTATAATCTTGCATTTTGACCCTCTTGTATCTCTCTTTCCATTCAATGCAGGATGACAAGAGCCTGGAAGGTTATCTTGGAATCACACGAAATCCAGAGTAAGATCATATTCGAGGTGAAAACTTTTACCTGCCCATCTTACAGTAAATTCTGCAATGAATCTCACCGGCTCGCAACTCTTCAGCTCGAAACCGAGCTCGTGAACTGGCGTTCGTGTTTCAAAGAGTACGTTATGGCTCAAAGGGGATACATCGAAGCCCTCTACAAATGGCTGTCGAAATTCGTCGCCCCCGAAGTCGAATATTATTCCAGGGGCAAAAATTCCTCTCCTCCCTGCCGGTCGAGTGGGCCCCGCCTTCTCGCGGTCTGTCATGATTGGTTGGACTTCATGAACAATTTACCAGATAAATCAGTCTCGTTCGCGATAAAAAGCTGCGCGAAGGATGTTCGGGCTTTGTGGGCCCAGCAAGGCGAAGAGCACATGCAGAAGAGGAAAGTCGATAGCCTGTCTAAAGATTTGGATAAAAAGATTTCGGCCTTTCAGAAGGCTGAGAATAGGATGTTTGAGTTGAGGCTGACGGATAAAAATAATGCAGGGCCCGAAATGGAGAATCGAGCCGAGTCTTTGGCCGAGGGTAAGGATATGCTGGATAATTTTCGGAGAAAGGTTGAATTGGAGAAGGAAAAACACCTCAGCTGCATGCAAGAGACCGAGAGGATTACTTTGAATGGTTTTCAGACAGGGTTTTGTAGGGTTTTTGAGTCTATGACAGAATATTCAAGAGAAGCTTTGAAAATGTATAATGAATTAAGTGCCATTGAGAATGGTGGGAAAACGTGTATAGAGGGTAGCCACGTGGAAAATGGTAGCAGATGACATGAAGAAATGATTTGTCTGAAATGTTTGTTGTATGTTGTAGGGTTTTGAGTTTTTTCGTGTGTTGTTTGTGCATTAGATTTGTGTCAAGCATTCATTGTATGTTGTAGGGTTTGATTTTTTTAAGTGTTTGCGCATTAGATTTGTGTCAAAGCAACTCGCTGAGACATAGTTTATGGATTTTTTGCTACTGTCTTGTCTGATTCATCTCCAGAGATTTTGTTTTTGGTTTCACCTGCTGCAATCAATAGATGCTGAAAATTCCTATCCACCCAAAAAAAAAAAAGGAAAAAAAAAAAAGGAAAGGAAATGTACTTTTTAATTATTCAAAACCCTTCTTGAATCAAACCCAGACATCTGGTTTGAAAGTCTTAATTTAGTCTATTTAAATTTAAAAAAAAAAACTCGGTTATCTTCTAGAATCACTAATAAAGATAATACTTGAAAGATTACAACTTCAAATAAAGATGGAAATAATAAACGCCCACAAAGGGTAACTTCAAAGAAAGAGCAAATGCTGAATGCGTGGGATAACAACAATATGCAAAGAAAATGTATTTACTGACATAGGTTCTGAAACATTCCATGTACAAATGTATATTTTAAATACAAATCCTAGATAAGCTTAGGGGTTCACTTACGGTTGACCTCCCACCCAGACTTGAGTGATACAATCTTTTAGCCCTTAATCTATCTCAAGTATAAGGAGATCAAGAATTGCGACAAGAGTATAAATTCGCTCACAATGGTAGCTGGAGTGTGTATTCCCATAAACGGGACAATGTCAACCTGCAGCCAATTTTCAACTGCTGACCCGACCACTGCACCAGCCACAAGCCCTCCGACCGTTATGACCGTCGCTTTCCCTGCATGAGAGGTGAAACTCAATCATTTTTAGTCTGTCACAGAAACTATGATATGGCAGTAATAAAATTTAGGGTTAATTACAAAAAGTACCCCTGAGGTTTGACATAATTACAAATAAAATAAAAGAAGCCAACTTTCAAAAGTACAGGACAACTTTCCCAGTAAGTGTGCAAGCACGATGTTTTGGCATGTCCACTATTTTGTCCAGCAAATATCTATGCGCAAAATCTTAAGTGTAATATTGAAATCATCAAAAGAAGAAATTTCAGACGAGTTTGAATACTGGATCAATTTATAGACGCATAGTTTTAGAAGTACTAATGAACACTTGGACAATTAAAATTCACAGTTATATTACTATTCCAATCCTACGAATATCAAATTTAAGGACAATTAGTTCCAACATTAGCATGTATTAGCTTAACAAAAAACAAGAAACCAGGAAATTATTGGAAAGTTAGTAAAAAGAGGCGTCGACAAAGAAAATCTGCACCAAAATTCCAGTTAAAGAATGGGAAAGCTTCGTTTTCTTACCTAACTTGACGTTTTTCTTAGTCATGAAGTATAGCGATGCCCCAAAGCTAGTGGCTAAAATGAGGCCAGGTACATCTGCTGCTGCATAAGGTACCGCAGAAGATGATGAAGCTCCATTCACATATGTTAGCACCATAAGAGCTCCGTAAACCCCAGCTTGCACTCCTAACTCATTAGTAGATGGTGCTTCAACTGAGACGAACGAGCTTTTGAGCCAATTAGGCATTGGCCCAAGTTTAGGAGCAGTTACGGGTTTAACATCAGCAAAACGAATGTTACTATCTACAACTTTCCCTGATCTCCGTTGTGATAAGCTCTGCATTAGCAGCATGTCATATGCAGCCTCTACCTAAGATGTAAGCCATATTTAGGCAAGTAAGGATTGACAAAAGCAAAAGAAAACATTCAAATCATTGTTTTCAGAATCTTTCTGAAGCAAAATAAGCCCCATTAAAATGCTAATAATTAAATTATACTCCATCAAACATTGGCAACAAGAACTAAGTTTCCAAATTACATGAAATCTAGCTAAAGAAAATAAATCAATTTATTATGCACAATTGCACAGTGTGCAATTTAAACTCATAGTCCAAACAAATTCGAGCTTGCAACTGGCTTCAGCAGAATTCATTCATTTAAATCACAAATATTGAAAATAAAATAAAACATCATGTGCAATCAATCGGCCCAAAAAAGGCACATCTAAAAACACCATAATTGAATAATAATTTATCTGAATTACGAAATCAAAAGGTTGACCTGAGAAATTGCTTGTTGGTCATCTTTACAAAGGGCGATGATTGAATTCTTAGCTCGGAGAATATCGTCGAAAGATGCACCCTCAGATACGCCCAGCACTTTCAGAGCACTCTCCACCGACATCTCGAACGGCGCAGAGTCGTCGGCTCGCGAGCCAGCTCGCATCGGCGCAGCCAATAAGCGACGGGCGAACAGTATACCCCATCGACGTCGGTGGCCCGAATTGAGCAGTCTAGCAATCGATTCCGGGCCGGGCCGGCTGAAACATGTTGGCCTGGGCCGGTCGATACCGGCGATGGCGCGGTTGGGGCGGACGGTAAGGGCTGTGGCCATATGCTAATTAGTAATTAGTGTGTGATTGTGTGTGTAAAGAAGGAAAGTGCAACGGTTGAAGGGAATAAAGATTTTCTTGTGGGGTGTTCATTATTGTGAGTGCAGTAGCTTGGAAGGAAAGGAGGTGACGTGGCGTTCCTTGGAAGTATATATTATTTGCTTTTATTTTGTCCACTAATTTTAGGCATGTTTCACTTTCTTTTCTTTTTATTCATTGTTTTTTAAAGACAAACTTACTTTTGAGTTTTGAGCAGCAGTCCAATCCATGGATACCATTGTGGTAAGAGCTGCCAAAACTATTGGGTATAAAAATAAATCGCTCTAGCGGATATTTAAACCCCAAAATTTAATGAGTTGACCCCGTAAATAAAAACATCTCAATAATATTTTAAATATATTAAAATTTTACTAAATTAACTCCATAAACTTCCTATTTTATCCTTAAAGGAAAAACAATGAAGAAAACGCAGAAAAACAAGAAGACAAAAAAGGGGAAAAAAATGAAAAAGAATGATAAGAAAAAAAATGAGAAAAATGAAGTTATTGTTTTTCCAAAATATTATGAAAAACAACAATAAGAAGACGGATTATAATAAGCAATCAAACATTTAGGGTAAATATCTTATATAGAAATTGGTGTTCCTCCAAAAAGAAATTGAAAAAACGAAATCTGGACTACGTATGGTTCGACTCTGGTTTCTAGAATAATGAAGCAGTGTTCGATTTTTTTTTAAACAAATGTGTAATGTTCGAATTTTATTTTAGAACAAATGTGTAATGTTCGAAAATTTTCATAGAACAAATGTCTAATATTCGATTTTTTTTTAGAACACTCTGTTTTTAGACCAAAAATATACTGTTCAGAGCAAATTTTCGAACTTGAAATCCATGTTCGAAAATTTGGTTCGAACAATATGTTTTTTGACAGAAATTATGATATGTTCGAAAAAAAATTCGAACAACCTGTTTATGTTCATCATTACCAGTTCGAACACAACCCCGATAATGAACCTTAATAAACCAATTTATGATGAAAAAATGATGAAAAAATGCACAAAAATAGCAATGTGATTATTGTAACCCTGAAAAATTGTAGAGAAAACTTGTATCATTCATTTTATTTATATTAGCATCCTTCATTACTGGGTTTTATTTTGAGGTGTCTCTTGAAGGTTTTGGGAAGAAGAAGAAGAAGATGTTTTATTTTTAATTTTTAAATCAATTTTATAAGAGGGTTATTTTTGTCTTTTCAAATATATCTATTTTTGTCCAAAAAATAATGGAGTCAACTTATAAAATTTTGGGGTGCCAATATCCGGCCCCATAAATAAAATCAGTTATGACTTGGGATTAGGGCTGAGCTCGGGACTTGAAAATATCCAAATTCTATCGAATTTGAATCGAATAGTACCGTAACCGAAAAATTTTCGTTTATCATTGATCAACTCCGATACGAATTGAACAATTCCGAATTTTTTTACGGTACAGATCTAGAGATTTATTAATTTCTTTAAAATCTTTGTACTGAATCGACAATCGATACTAAAACCGATTTATAATTGTATTAAATTAGATATCAATCTTATTATATTTGATAGTTAATAAGTAAAATACTATTTATATTAATTATGTATCTTAATTAATCATCAACTAACAAGTAAAGTTAAAATTCACAATAATCTAGTAATTTTAATTTATAATTATAATTTGGTCGTAAAATGGAGATTTATCCGAAAAACGAATAGAATTGTACCAGAACCGAAAAAAAACCGTTGACTTTGATTTATCTACGAATCGAATTGTACCAAAAAATAATAGTACGATCACCCCTGCTCAAATTGAACCGGACCGTGCTCACCCCTGCTTGGGACTTAAAAACTTGGATGTCATTTTCAAAGAAAGTATTGGGTATAAAATAAAGAAAAACAGTTGGGACTAAAAAATTCCGATGCAATTTTCAAAGAATAATATCGCAAAACAAATGAAAAGAATATAAAAGAAAAACATTTAAAATGGATTCTTCTAACATTTTGAGAAATGAATTGATCAATAATTTTTTTTATAATTTATATGATTTAATATATCTTTTTCAATACATAGGGTTGTCAGTTCATTTAATTTTTATTCTGATAGTGTTGATTGTAAATAATTTTTCAATAATTTTAACTTAGAGAAATTGCTTTCCGCACACGCTATGATCACAATCATAATTAACAATGTTCTATAGGCAACCAAGATATACTTAGGATATAAGAACCCAAAGCATTTACAAACTCTAAAATTTCAAGTGCTGCCTTTTTTACGGTCGGTATATAAAGTCATTATATTTAGTCATTTGAATCAATCATTATCTAAAGAGGCTCCGTGCTTTAAAGTATTTTCAAAGTTTTTGCAACATTCTTTCAATTTATTATTGTTTAAAAAACTTAACTTCTTGGAATTAACAAGAAGTAAAATAGATTATCATATGTTTGCAATTATTGTTTTAGTCCATTATTTGATGCAGTAATATCAACATCCACTACAACAAGAACAATTAACTTTAAAAGAAAATCCACTAGTTCGTATATTATACATTTTTATCAAATTATTTGTTCTTCAAATTTGTTCGATATCCATTTTTAATGCAAGACGTGGCATGGTCATGGCATAAGAAGATTCTTTTTCCCAATAATCTTCAAACAAGAAAATCAGCCTCGTACCTGTTTTGTGACATCATCAAGTTTACTGACCAAGTTAACGCCGAATATAATTATATTTAACAAAAACTCAATTTCTCCGACTCATTTGCTAAACTCTCAATTTCGCCTTTTGTTTTGGCATTATAAATATAATCAAATAATTCTAATTAGTTTTCATTATTTGAGGAGTTTATGCCTCGAGAATTTCACACTTTCAACATAATCTCCCAACGTAAATTCGATAATTATTTAAAAGTTAAGTAATGATGGCAAATTTTTTCATCATTTTGTAGAACTACTGACGCTACAAACAAATAGTATTTTACATGGGGGATAAAACTCTCGATAATAGGTCAAAAAAAAAATTGATAATCAACTTACGAAGCAGAAAATCGAAGGCAAGTTTTCTTCGAAAAAACCCT
Source organism: Phtheirospermum japonicum (assembly GCA_014905375.1). Taxonomy (NCBI): domain Eukaryota; kingdom Viridiplantae; phylum Streptophyta; class Magnoliopsida; order Lamiales; family Orobanchaceae; genus Phtheirospermum; species Phtheirospermum japonicum. Next base: position 997,695 of record BMAC01000178.1, read on the forward strand.
GTTCGGTAAATTTTTACGAGGAGAAATATATTATCGGTAAATTTTTCGAGGAGATTACCGGGGTTCATTTCTTCGATAAATCTTGGGGTCTTGAATCGGATTGCCCTCAGAAAAGTCGAGGGGAGATTGACCTTCATAAAAGTGATTCGAACTTTTGGCACCTACTTTATTAAATTTATCAGTTTTAAAAAGCTCACTCGCAAGAGTACGAGTTCGCATGTAGGTTGGTAAATTGAACCGAGTCGATCTCTCGAGAAAGACTAAATTCGGAAGTTCGTTTTGTGTTTGTTTTCACGAATAAGAAAATAAAAATAAAACTAATCTAAACACGCGGACAGAGGGGATTTTGTTTGAGAGTTTTAAAAACTAAAATTAATTAAATTTAGATTATCTAAGCAATGAACTAATTAATTAAGTTTATAAATTATTTAAACTAAGAATTAATTATCTAAAACTAAGATTAAATTATCTAAGAGCAATTAAATCTAGAATTCATTTAAATTAATTAAAAGACTTTTAAAACGATTTAAAGAAAACTAGGGTTCTAGAGTTTTGATTCGTCTCCACGATCGCTTGGGAAGACCCAATTGATGGTTCACAACGGATCTAGGCTTTAGAACCGTTAGATCTAGCCTACGATCATAAACACAATCAACATCTCAATCTCAAAGCAATCAAAGGCACAATTCGTCATGTAAGCAATAATTACTAATTAAACTAATGAAAAGCATGCAACTAAATTAAAAGAGAAAAAATAATTACTTACTATTAAACTAAGACGAACCGCAGCATTTTGGTGAAAAAATCTTGAATCTAAACTATCTGATAACTAATCTAAAGTTTAAGAATTTAAAACTAAGAATTATTAAGAGAAACTAAGAAATCGAAGGGCACTCGTAAGGGTTGTCAGCCCCTAAGAGGCCTTAAAACCCTAGAAATATGATAATGTATGTTAAAAACGAAATACATAGGGTATTTATAGTTTTGGGAAGTCTTGGGCAGTAAGAAACCCTTAAAAACGCGTTTTATGGGCAATCGCGTCGACCGACGCGTTTAGGATCGACGCAACAAAGAGTTTGTGGGCATTGGCGTCGATCAGGGCTACTATAACGGTTCTCGCGTCGACCGACGTAAACTGGTAGACGCGAGCGGACTAACGCAGGCACGGTCGGCAGGTGTGCGCAGCGCTTGGCAGGATTCGGCAGTGCTGGTCGGCCAGGGCTATTATAACGGTTTCATATGGAAAACCGTTATAGAAAGTCGGCAGCTTCACATTCTTCAAATCGCGGCCCGTTTTCGCTGAAACTCTACTCGTTTGCCAATCCTCGACTATCTTCAGGCCAAAACACTTCAAAATACCTAAAATAAATATAATATTAATTAATTATAATTAAAATATGATAAAACAAGTTGGAGATAAGAAAATACGAAAATAAGCTTAATCTATCCAACTTTCACCGAAAACAATAATAAAAACGAACTAAAATACTAACTAAAATCAAGACAAATTCGTGTTAATCAACTACCTCATGCTTATTGGTTTGTTCGTCCTCGAACTAACGATGATTTCAAAGAATAACAAGTATGAAAATAAGTCCAAGCAATGAGTCGTATCGTGCTACATACTTAATTTTGAAAATATAGATAAGTGAAACACAACCTCAAATGCTTCACCCTTATTACATTGTCGCTCCAAAATCAAATTCATGCATCCTCTGAAAAGGGAAATATATATGGTGTTCGCTCAAAAGCACTTAAGCATTGCTGCATAGGACGTGTATACACTCAAACCATACAAACACAAGTATAATAAATAAGAACCGAAAATCAATCTCTTTTCAATCGCACATTAAGTGTGTAACTAACAAAGAATTGGAAAAGGTCTTTTCGGGTTGTAACATAAGGCTCTTTGGACGGGTATGGAATATATAAGTCGTGTGGATAAATAAATCACTCAACCTATTCTAATCACGAAGCAAAGCACTTCACCTCGTTAAAAACAAAAACCTCACTAAACACTCATAACGTAGCCTTTAAATTTAGGCTATTTCTCAACTCGTAAACCGTAAAATCGACTTGAAGCTCAAACCACTTAAACACAATTGAAGCTTATAATATGCTTCTACACATGAATTTAGACACGAAATAATAATTACTTGAAACATGCATAATGCACGAATTACCATAGGGACTGCCTTAAAATGCCACTCGACGGGAGCTCCTACACCATGATCTCCCGAAATATGTTTGTCAGTCTGACCTCCCCTGCTATGTAGCCTGTAATTGTGTTTGTGGTTACAAATATAATTTAATAATAACAATGATTAGAATTTTATAATTATTAAATTACTTACTTTTTCCCAACGATATAAACAAGGTATCGCCTCTGCGTTGGGGCCAAGTCTTGTCGGGATGTACCCGCAACGGATGGTGTCGGTGTGGCAGTATATGTGGTCGGCGCCGAATGGTCAGTACTAGGGCTCACATAATCATCATCAAAATCAACTAAACGATTGGCCGACTCCATATCCGATCGACCTAGGCTGGATCTGCGTCCACGACCTCTCGGCATCTGATAAAAGTATATATAATACAATCATTTTATAAAATACCAGTATATATATCAACCCTTTTAATCAATCCAAACATAAATAAATTAGTTAAAATAAGAGCATTTTACAATATGAAAAATTTACATATATTTCAACCAAACTAATCATCTGAATCCTAAACTACTAACGACCTAATAAGCCCTAATTCGACTCAATTATTTATAATCAAATCTAATTTATAAATAATTATAAATTAAATTCTAAAATAAAATCTAATTGCATAATTGAACCCTAAAACTAATACTAACGACCTGATTAGCCCTAAATACAAATTAAACCCTAATTCAATTCAAATATTTATTATCGAATAAAATTTATAAATAATTATTAATTAAACCCTAATTGCATAATTGAACGGAAAATCCCTAATTGAACCTTAATACTAATACTAAAGACCTAACTAGCCCTGATTCAATTCAAATGTTTATAATCGAATCTAATTTATAAATAATTATAAATTAAACCTTAAAATAACCCTAATCGCATAATTGAACCCTAAAACTAATATTAACGATCTAATTAAACCTAATTACAAATTAAACTCTAATTCAATTTAAATGTTTATAATCTAATCCAATTTATAGATAATTATAAATTAAACCTTAAAATAAATTCTAATTGCATAACTAAACGGAAAATCCCTAATTAAACTCAACAAGCTTCAATTTCTATCATAATTAGAAATTTAACCCTAAAACTAAACTCCTAATTAACCCTAAAATTATATTAATTACACCCCCGCGTTTCGGACCCAGAAGTAATTTAAAATGAAAGAAGAATCAGTGTGCACTATCTATGAAATAAAAAAATGGGAGGCTGGGTTACCTTCGCTGGCGGTGGTGGCTGGAGAAGACGGCGGCGAAGCGGCGGTGGCTGTGGCGGAGGGCGGCGACTCGGCTGGTCGCGAGCAGAGGCGAGCGAGCGACAGGGAGGCAACTTTTTTTGATCTGCACAATATGAAAGCAGTGGGGGTGTCCCGCTGATGTTTTAAGGGGTGGGACTGAGGTCACAAAGTGCCCTCGGAAAAAAACGAGGGAAGCAAATTCCCCTCAGGATTTTTCGAGGGGAATTTGCTCCACTCGATTTTTGTTAAATTAAACAAAATATTAAAAAAATAGAAAAATCCTATTATCGATCAATAACCAATTCTCGTGGTTATATTTAAACAAGAAACTCACCTTGTGGCACCTTCACAAAAATTACGACGCTTCGATACTTTGCGTTTCCAACTTAACAAGTTGATCGATCGTATCTTGATTAATGTTGGTCAAATTACACGACACGTGTAAATACGTATATGCTCGGTGCTATTTTTCTAGTAAAACTCGAGTCAAAATCACTCCACATGGCTAAAATGATATAATATGATTTATTTTTATGCTTTTTGTATTTTGTAATATATTTTTATTTTTTTTAATTTCACAAAAAATTGAGGGGAGCATTTCCCCTCGGAAATTCTCGAGGGGAATTTGTTCCCTCCGGTAATTTCCACTTGAAATTTTGCTCCCTTCTTTTTTTTAATTAAAAAAAATCATAATATAATAGAAAAAAAACTATAAAAAATATATTTACCGATCAATTACCAATTATAATGGTTCTAAAACAATGAAACACGCCTCGTGACATCTTCACAAAAATTACGACACTTCGTTACTTTGGGTTTCCAACTGAACAAGTTGATCGTTCATATCTCGGTTAATGTTGGTCGAGTTATAAGACACGTGTAAATACATACATGCTTGGTGATATTTTTATAGTGAAACCCAGGTCAAAATCACACTCGTGCCTAAAATGATAGTATATGGTTTATTTTTTGCACTTTTTGTATTTTTTTTCATTTTCTTTGATTTTTTTAAATTAAAAAAATAAAAAAAAAATAGAAAAAGTGTAATTACCAATCAACTAATAATTATCGTCGTTCTAAAACAACGAGCACACCTCTTGTCACCTTGACAAAAACTACGACGTTTCGATACTTTGCATTTCCAACTTAGCAAGTTGATCGATCGTATCTTGGTTAATGTTGGTCGAATTACACTGTTGTACATACTCGGTGATATTTTTCTAATGAAACCCTGGTCGAAATCAACCCACGTGCCTACAATGATAAGATATGGTTTATTTTACGCATATATATATATATATATATATATATATATATATATATATTTAATTAAAATTTCCGAAGGGAGTGAATTCCCCTCGAAAAGTACCGGGGGGAATTAAATCCCCTCATGATTTTTTGAGGGGAGTTTGCACCCCTCGTTATTTTTAATTTAAAAAAAATTGAAAAAAAAATAGAAATTACGATATTTTCACAATCGTTTAAGAAACATAATAAGGTAATAAAAGAAATTAGGCAAAAGGCAAGAATACATGGGTGGGGAAATTAATCATTTTCCCTCAATTAATGTAAGTGCAATGTTTAATGTAAAATATAGTGTGAACTGATTATGAGGTGCCAACACCGTCATTAATTATGCTATTTCCACTTAATCGTGACCTTGTACATTTCTCTCCTTACGAGACATTTCAGACTAGAGTTGAGTACTTCTATTCATTCCTCTCTCCCGAAACTTTTCCATGGTCATTGACCTAAAAGCCCATTTTTTCTCTTCTCTTTCTTTTCTCCCTCAAGCTCCCTACTTTTGCTACTCTATCTCCCGATTAATTACTAATACTCGTAGTTCTAAAATAACGAAACACATCTCGTGTCACCTTCACAAAAATTACGACGCTTTGTCTTTGCTTTTTTAATTGAACAAGTTGATCGATCGTATCGTGGTTATTATTGGTCGAATTACACGACACATGTAAATACGTACATGTTCAATGATATTTTTCTAATAAAATTCGGGTCAAAACCACCCCACGTGTCTAGAATAATAAGATATGATTTATTTTTACGCATTTATATATTTTTTTTCTATTTTATTGGATTTTTTTAATTAAAAAAATAGAGGGGAATATATTCCCCTCGGAAAATTACGAGGGGAACTACTTCCCCTCGAGATTTTTCCCAAGGGGAATATAACACTACTTCACCTCGGAATTTTCCGAGGGGATTATGACCCCCTCGTTTTTTTAATTTGAAAAAAATAAAAATAAAAAAAAAATTCTGAGGGGATAAATTCCCCTTCGAAAATTTTGAGGGGATTTTATTTCCCTTGGAAAATCTCCAGAGGAATTCACTCCCTTCGGTTTTTTCGAGGGGTATACACACTCGGTAAATTATCCCTCGAAAATCCTTCAGCAATAATGACGACAAGCTTTGCCTCCGTATTTTCGAAGGATTTAACGAAGGAGTTTTACCGAAGGTTTTTACATCGGTAATTTTGCCATCCGGAATACTTTCGAAATTTTCGAAGGCAATATTTTCATAGGTGTTTCTCTCGACAAATACTGTTTTTATGTAGTGTGAACAATATATATGTGTTGCACAATTCTCAAAAATAATATTGCTTCGACACAAGCTTTATTATATCACAAATAGTAATGTTAAGGACGCGGATATTGGAATCCAAAATTTTACGAGTTCACCCCTTGTTTTATATTTTAGGGTGTTCGCATGAAATTTCCGAACATTATGTTCGAAATTTAAATATTTCACTCCAATTTTACATATGTTTGAAAAAAATTTTAGAACAATTTACATTTGTCAAAATCTCAAAGGGAATGAATATAATGTTCAAAAATTTCAATCATTATGAATTCGAAATCTATCTATATATATATAAAAAGCCTAGCGTTTCTAAAAATATTTCTCAAGATTTTTCCGCTCATTTTACTTACTATATGTAAGTATACATATTTATTATTTATATAATCATTTATGTAAATATTCTTTTAGAGATTATCATTTAGGTAAAGAGAATATTAAATATATAGAAGAATTATGTATGATAATAAATAAAATCTGAGAAAAATTAAAATAATTTATTTTTTTTGAAGAAAATATAAAATATAAAAATTATTTAAAATATATAAATATATGTAAATAATTAGTTAATAAATTTAAAAAATCCAAAAAAACAAATGTAAAACACAAATATTTTTTCAAATGCTTTAAATAAAATTCAAAATATTAATAAAATCATATGGATAAAAATATAAAAACTTATAATTAAACTATAAATATTTATTTAGTAAATATGAAACAAAAACTAAAATTCAACAATCAATTAAAATTAAAGAGAAAATTCATAAAATAAGTTAAACTAACTCAAAAATTCATAATTAGGTTCTATAAAATTATTAAATAAATATAAAAATAAAAAGATAATCGATAAAAATATAAATAAAATAAAAAACAATAATAGCAACTACAAAAATATTTTGTGTGTTTGTATAAGAAATATGAGAAATAAGATATAAATATATAATTTATAATACATAAATAAATATAAATAATTAATTTAAAAGTAAATCAAAACATAAATATGTCAAATGATATCAAATAAATTTACTTTTATTATAAATAAAATATAATAACTTACAATTAAATTATAAATAGTTATTAATAAATATAAAAAAATAGAAAACAAACCAAAAAGTTGATGATATTATAAATTTAAATTTGAATCCATAGCTACAAAATAATTACCATTAAGTTATAGAAAATTATTAACTAAATATAAAATAAAAATATCAGAAATTATAAGAAATATAATATCATATAAACAAAATTGGGAAATAAATAAAATGAATAACAAAAATATAAAAATTTATAATTTGATTTTAAAAAATTATTTAATAATTTTGTTAACTAAAAAAAATAGTATGAGTACAACAAGCGAATTGATGCAACGAAGACAGAAATAATTATAATCAGTAACAAAAACTTGTCTTTTCTTCCATTAATTTATTTCTTGACCAGACCAGGTGATACGAGGATAAACCTAATAACGTCATATTTTCAGTTTTCTATATGTGACTCGAGTAAAACTCGGATGACCTAAACTTTGACCCTAAACGTGTCACAAACTTGACAATGACACTTTTTCTATTTTTTTTTGTTTTTGTTTTCCTAAAAAAATTAAAAATTTATATTATGAACATAATTGAAATGTAAATAATTTTATACTATTATTTGATTAAAATTTGAAATCAAAATTATACGTGGGCAGAATAAAAAAATGATTATATAATCGCATAATATAAAGAATTCAAAACATTATTTTAAAATTTCTAACTAAATAATTATTTATGAATGTTTGTATATTAATAATTTGTGACATATTACTATGACTTTAAGTATTTAACGTTAGAAATCCACACATAAATGATTATTACTCTTGGTTATATAATTACTTTCGTATAAACTGAAATCTATATATAAATTTTAATTTATTATCGGGTTCACCAACTGACTCAACGACTTGGTGGTTAATTACTCAGTGGCTTACTGAGTCAATTATCGGGCTGATTTAAAAAAAAGTAACTATAGTAAAATAGAATACAAAGGCCCTCAATTACAATTTTAATACGATGCCTCATATATTTGGCATTTTTTTTTTCATTTTTGTAGTATTTTTTTTTTAATATTTTTACAATATTTATATTTCTTTTTCTTTTTTAGATTTAGGAGATAATTTTTTATAATATAACATTAAAAGTATATTACTTTCTATTTTAAAATATTATAAGACTTAATTTATTATATTTTATAACTTCTTGATCTTTATTGTTTTATTATCAACTCTCAATAGATAAAAAAAACTATTTAGAATTAACTTTTATATATTTATTTAATTTACTTTATCACTATCGCCAACTTATTCATTCAATGTCTTTAAAATAAATATTTATAAATTAATGATAATTTTATTATTCTTATATGATTTCAATAATTTCATATTTATATTATTATATTATATTATAATATTTATATTTATATTTTATTTAATTTTAGAAATTATTAAGAATCATTTATAATTAAAACATATATATGTTATATATATAAAATAAAATTCATAATTTTTTGAGTATTTTATAATTTATAGCATTTTAAGTGTTTTTGTTACTTTTAGAATTTTGCAAATGATTATTCAGAATTTAAATTATTTTTAATTTATTCTATATAATTATTGTGAAATAAGATTTATTTTATATTATTTAAACTATTACTATCTCCATGTTCTTTTTATTATTTGATAAGTATTTGGTATAAAATATATTTCTTATATATATTTAACATATTCTATTATGATTTATTTTTTATTTTATAACATCTTTTATTTTTTCTTATTATTAAATAATTATTTATTCATAATATTTTATCCAATGTTAAAATGGTTTAGGATTTATTTTATATTATTTATAATATATATGTTTTTTGTGACTTTTTTTATTTTAATTTAATTAATATATATTTATAATCTAAATTATAATTTTTGGTATTTATTTAGTTGATTTTATATTTTTCTTCAAATTTATATTACAAGTATTATATTTTTATATGTTAAAGGTTTATTAATAATTGTATAATTATGTTAATATAAATTATATTTAAAATAAAATGTACAATAAAGTACGACTAAAGACAACTAGATTATTCAGTTGTACTCAAACAGATTGATTTGATTGAATTATAACATAATCTAATGATAACTTTCGTGTACACGTTGACAAATAAGTACAATGGATACCGATAATTAGAAAAGCCTAAATTTATTATAATCTTTGATACAAAGACTAAACAAGGATATGTACTCAATTATTTGTAATAAAAGTGACTAATATGATTGTTTCGCAACTAACTAAATGAGAGAGTTTAAAACAATTGTCATGTGAGTTAAACTATTTTTTGACGTATAATGTAGTATGCAAAAAGTTGTTTCATAATATATGAATGTGGAATTATTTACCTTTAATTTTTTTTAGGGCTCGAATATAGGCACCCTATCTATTAATGAGTTCACCAAAAAAAAAATCAACAAACCCACAAAATACTACACCCCCAAACACATCATTTTCTCTAACCCTTCACCGCCACTTCAACTCTGCCATTTTCATCGCCTATCACACCGTCGAACAGGAAGAAGGAAAATCGTGATGGGTGGTGAAAGGTAAGTGATGGATGGGCGACAAAGGGTGAGAAACAAATACAAAATAGGTGTGTTCGTCTCTAATTTCTCGAGCATATGTCATGTGTTTGAACTTTTTGATCGAACAGTACAACGTTGTTCGAAAAAAAATTTGAACATGCCTTAAAGGGGCGTTCAGATCAATTTTTCGAACATGTATTTTGTGTACGAATTAGTTTTTCGCAATTGTATTTTGTGTTCGAATCGATTTTTTAAACCTATATTTTGTGTTCGAAAGTTTGGTTTGAACGACTTTTTTTAAGATATTTTTTTCTTTTTCTTTCTTCAATGTCATGACGGCGGCAACTTATTTCTGTGTACATGTTTTGTTTATGTTCTTCAATAGACGATGTTCATGGCAGTGGCGGCAGTGATGGGCGACAGTTGGAGTGATGGTGGAGAGTTGAAGGAGATGAAATATTTGGGGGTGTAGGATTTAAGGATAATATTGACATATTTGTGATAACATTTTTAGTGGGGTGAACTAATAAATAAAATGAGGTGTGTATATCTACACCCTTTGTTTTGCTCGTGTTGACCAAATCGTGACTTGAGTATTTTAAGTTATTATATTATATTAATAAATTAATAATATTACACCTATATCGAATGAATTTATATCATCTATTCAATTTGCTCCGTGAATCGCATGGGTTAAGCACTAGTAAATGATAAATTTATAAAATATGAGGATGTAATTCGATCCCAACATTAAAAAAATGGCATATACGTAGGGCCCTAAAACTTAGACCAAATTTTGGGGGCTCATGACTGTCGCGCCTTGACCCCTCCCTATGGACGCCACTGTAATTTCAAAGTCCAAATTCGGCCCATATTACACCAATCAATGTAAAAATGTTACTTATATGGACCCTATAGTATAATGAGTTGTGTGATGAATCATTGCAAGCGGATTAAATTATTGACATTAAGGCTCATTGTCGTAAAGAAGTACATTAGAGACCACTGACATTCGCAAGTATGATAATTTAACTAATGTTTGATACTTTACTTATATTAATAAATTAAGATTTTTTAAATAAATTTATTGATTAGTGGGAGTAAAAATATCATACAATAACTATATCGTAAAAGAGTATAAGTATAATTAGAGTTAACACTGTCCACATTCTATACTAACATAATCCGCTTAGTCTAGCTCTACTCAAGGTTTGTCTTACTATTTCTATTTCATTTATTTATTTTTCTTTTGTTCTATACTCGAATTCCTAAATACTATTTCATTGCCTTGCAACATTTGTTTTGGTAATATTAAGTGTATTCATTATTATTTAATTTATTTGTGTCCTAAATTGAAGTGAAGAAACATTTTAATTTTCAATTTTTAAAACCTCTACAAGCTAAGTTTTAATGTCATCCATCTAATCCACCACTCCCAGAGCTGGACACAGGGGGTGGCGGGCGTACTCGCTCTCCCTCACCTTCTATCGRTAYCTTATGATAGTATTAATTAATTAATATTTTGTATGTCTAAATGTGAAATATATTTATTATACCGCTCTCCCTCACCTTCTATCGATATCTTATGATAGTATTAATTAATTAATATTTTGTATGTCTAAATGTGAAATATATTTATTATACCACTCCTGACAAACTACTTTCAAAATTCTGTCTATCTTTTATAATATTATATATACATGTTAAATTTCTTGCAAAGTAATTTACTAATTTTCATTTGAATCTCTTGCAACTATGTAATTATTATGGTTTAAAATTTATTTATTTCTCATTTACTCAACCATTTTCATTTTATAATAAATGGTTTTTCCTTTTGCAAAATTTAAAATTAAAAGTATAATAAGTAAGATATAAAAACCTAGTAAAATATATTTATTTTCATATTATTCATTCAAATAAATACTTTTTTTTTATTATCTCAAGTTAATATTCAGTAAATTCTTAATAATAACCCGAAAAAATTTCTCGGGAGCGGCCTGTGTATTTCTTCTTTACCTAAACCTCCCACCTTCGTCCCCTCTTCAAAAATCCTAGGTCCGTCCCCGACAATTCTACTCCCACTACTACCAACGGACAGGGCCCACCCCACAATCTCTAAATTTGGTAATTAGAAATCAAAATCAATCACTAGTGCCCAATCGAAAAAGAAAATAGTGTAATTAAATATAAAAGTTAATAAATTTCATCTAATTTGAATTGGAGAGACATAGTATATCATACAGTGTTCTCTTATCGGGTATGGGCTCGTTTGGGAGCCCAGATAACCCAAGATAAGGGTTCATAATCTGATTTAGTCTTATGTTTGGGAATACCGATTAGAAACATGCCTAATATGTCAATCCCGATACCTATCCAGCATACCCCTAATTAACAATCGCTAGCCTCCCGTCTGACTAATAATCTCGCAGCTATTGGATACCAATCTGGCAATCGAAATACCATCCGTAGCCCTTTAGATTTAGAAAATGTTACCAATATCTCCTCCACTCTACAATTATTTACAACTCAAAGTCAATATAAGTATGAAAAAAGAATGTCTCTTTATTTCCATCATCTTCTTCACTGATGGGAACCTAACCAAATATCACTTGGTTCTGCATATTATTGATCAGATTTTCTCATCATATTTTTTATTTTATTTTACCCAATATTAACTTTCGTGTTTTTGTTTGTTTGTTTGTTTTGGATTATTGCTCTATAGGTTTTTTTTTTCTTGGTTCATGCTTCGGCATTCTCTTCATTATTCCAGGGCCAAGACTCATTTCAGTCGAATCAATTTGTTCAATAATTGTTCGACACCTGTTGTATTATTTTTTATTAATTTGAACTGAAACATTTTTAGTTGTCTTTTTTTATTTTATTAAGAAGATACTGTAATTTTCTCCGTTCATGAAGAATATATGGCAAACTGTAAGTCTCCTAAATTTTGTTGGGCCATTAATGAGTTTTTTGGAACAATTAATCTGCTCAGAAATGGGGTAAATGGATGAAGCGTAATAGAGAAGGGTATTTGTGGTAATAGGTTTATATCTTACTTTTATCATTAATGCAAATGGGAGACAAAATATCACAGATAATCAATTTGTAAGTAATCGTTTACTGCAAACACGATATAAAATTTTAATTGAACAGTTTTCTAATCGCCTATTTTTAGGTATCTGAAGTAATCTGATCAAAATACCAAACGAGGCCTCTATTGATTAATGACAAATGGAAGTACATCAATACAACAGATTGAAATTAATAATCTAAGGCCTCGTATGCTTGAGTGGTTAGGATAGGATAATTCCAGTTATCATACTATAGCCTATGTTTGGTTAGAATGATTAAGGCCCCTGTGATAGCTGCCAGCTCATTATACCGTCCTAATGTGGCATGATAAGTTATTCGGGCTATGGAATTGGGATTATTTTGTCCAGGTTTAGTGGATATTATGAAAAATTCAAATTGTCCTCACCTTTGCATATGTATAAACAAATTATCGAGTTATTAATAATAAGATTAATTTTGTAATTTGATTGCTCTATCTCCACATGTCCAAAAAAATAATCACACCAACCAAATATGGGATTATATTATGTAAACAGTACCATAATTGGAATGAGTATAAATTAGTCCTATCCTATCCACTTAAGCAAACGAGGCCTAAGAGTCTAAAGTCTTGGCCTTGATTTTTAAAATTCTTGAAAGATCAAGCACTACAAGTATTATTTATAGTAGTTAAAAAAAAAATTGTGGCCATGAGTAGGCCAATCACTATCTCGTTTTTCCCTTCCAAACAGATAAGTGGAACTAAACACACTAATAAAACTAGTGCTTCTTATTATGATTGCCAAATGGTGAACATGATATTGGCTAATTTAATACGCAAGCGTTTTTTAATCAGAATTGTTGAATTGGCTGGGCATCATCAGAAATCAACCCTCGGTAGCACTTAAAAACAGTCATTAGAAGCCGTTATAAAATTAAAGATGTTGGCCTGTTGTAGGACCCGGCCCGTTTTTCCAAATGGTGATGGCAATTTCAGACGTGGGTTTCGTTGCAGAGCAGAGGATCAAACAGTGTCTCTTACTGAACGACAGAGCAAGAAAAAAGTTGTTATAGTGGGTTCGGGCTGGGCCGGACTTGGCGCTGCGCATCACCTTTGCAAACAGGTATTTTCTTAATTGAATGTATTTTTAAATCAGTATCTTTGTTAAATTGATGTTATTGCCTTTTCTGATGTCAATATAGCTCTGGAGTTTTGTTTCAGGGATTTGATGTTACTGTTCTTGAAGGTGGTTATGAACTTGGCCCCAAAACTAAGTCTCTTAGTCCTGATGATGCCGGTATTCGAGGTAATTAATCATTATCTCGAGTTTAATTTCTCTTGATTTTTTACAAGTGCTTAGTTAAAATTGTTGGTAAAAAAAATAGTGATCCTTAGCAACAAAAGAATGTACATAGACATTCCTGTCACAAATAATTAGCATTTGATGTTTGGTCTGCTAATTATGTTGTACATATATTTTTTAATTTATAGGATTTTGGTACCCATACCGAAATATATTTAACTTGGTTGATGAGCTTGGTCTTAAACCCTTTACAACCTGGACAAAATCTGCACAATATTCAGAAGAGGGATTGGAGGTAAGCTAACATATTTCTAGGATTAAATGTGTTTTAAAAAATATAATATACATTATAAATTTTCATATGGGTTTGTTTTTTTAGGTTGAATTTCCGATATTCCAAGATTCGCCACAACTGCCAACTCCATTCGGGACATTATTTAACACTCAGGCATGTCTCTAACTAATGGAATCTTTATTTATAACTTATTTAAAACTAAGACTAATTTTATCACATCCTTTGTAGTTTGTTCGGCTACCCTTCATTGATCGTTTGACGTCACTTCCTCTGATGGCCGCAGGTATATATATATATATATAGTATAAACATACAATGTCCTGTCTCAATTGCTAACAAAATACTTGAACATTTTTTTTAATCACATGCAGTAATTGATTTCGACAACACTGACACTGCATGGAGAAAATACGATCCGAGTAAGAAAAAATCACGGGTTTGTTTGTTTGTTTATAATTTCTCCAAGTGGATAAATTTGGATGATTTGTTTTGAGTATATGAAATGTTTAGTCACTGCAAGGGAAATGTTGAAACAATTTGGATGCTCGGAGGGGCTTTATCGGAATGTTTTCGATCCGTTGATTCAAGTGGGATTGTTTGCTCCAGCCGAGCAATGTAGTGCTGCTGCAACTCTAGGAATGCTATATTATTTCGTCTTAGCGAACCAGGTTTGGTAAAATTAATCACATTTCAGTTTATTATTCAATAATAAAATTTTTTATTGCCTCCTTTTCAGTCTGATGTTGTAATTTTTTGTAAATGTATATAAATAAATTGACTACACATTCTCATGGCTTGTTACAGAAAAATTTCGATATGGTGTGGTGTCGGGGACCCGTTAGAGAATTTTTGTTTCAGCCATGGATAGAAACATTAAAATCGCAAGGTTGCAGATTTCTAGAGGGTAGAAAAGTAACAGATTTAGTGCTTAATGAGGAAAATGGATCAGTTTCTGAAATTATATGTGAGAAAGAGAGTTTTAAAGCCGATGCCTTGATATTGGCTGTTGGAATCTCCACCTTACGAGAAATTATCCAAACAAGGTATAATAATTTTGTCGATTTTAAATTTAACTAATTACTCTGAATATTATTTTTAATTTTAGTGCAGTGTTATGTTCGAGAGAAGAGTTTCTGAAAGTTATGAAATTGAACACCACAGATTTGCTTACTGTTAAGCTCTGGCTTGATAAGAAGGTACATTGGGTTTTTAAATATTGTTATTGACATTAGTGTAACTTTTTCTTACTTATTTTACAATGGATAGATTAATATTCCATATGCAAGCAACGTCTCATGTGGGTTCGACAATGCTTGTGCTTGGACTTTTTTCGATTTGACCAAAATATATGACGAGCATAAAGAGAGTTCGTCAACGATCATCCAAGCTGATTTAGTAAGAATAATAACAATAATGTCCTGCATTTTTTTTTGCTTTGTATATTTCATTTAGTAATCATTGGTTTAGCTCTAAACATCTATCATCTATGGTTTGATAATCAAGTGCAGTATCGTGCTGATGATTTGTTGCCTTTGAAAGACGAGAAAGTTGTCGAAAAAGTGATGTCTTGGCTTTCGAGGTGTATCAAAGACTTTGAAAGTGTTACTGTGGTTGATAAAGAAATCGGACGATTTCCTAAGTTCCACATCCATTTTTTCCCAGGTAAGCTTTCATCTTCTAAATATAGGCCCCGGGGATCAGCATAATTACAAAAAAAAAAAAAAAAAAAAAGAAGTTGATATCGTCCTTTGAAATTTGTATTTATCCGAGAAATATCGCCACTTGTTGTGTGACAAATCTATTTAAAATAATCGAAGGTTCGTATAAGTATATGATGAGAGGATCAACATCTTTTCCGAATTTATATATGGCCGGAGATTGGATAGTGAACCGTCACGGATCATGGTCACAGGTAAAAGGTTCTTGTAATATTTCATTCACTTGTTAAATATTTTTATTTATTGAATTTCTGAAAATGATCAGTTTGTGCAAGTGAGTGTTTATTCATATGTAACAGGAGAAATCATATGTAAGTGGGCTGGAGGCAGCCAATAGAGTTGTGGATTATTTAGAGGAAGGGGCATTTGCTAGAATTTTGCCTGTTCAAGGAGATGAACCCCACATTGACACACTCAGGAGTTTGAATAGAGATCTTTATGATATAAGAGCTCAACTTCCTTGGTCCAATTATTTTCTTCAATAATCCAACCTTTTTTTTTTTTTATTTATAAATTTTTACAAGGTTTTTTATATTATTCTCATGTTGTAGGATTTTGAATTCTTTGGTTTTCTTTTACTGCAGTTCAGTTGAATTCTGTTAATTAATTGGGTTTGGACAAAAATAAATAAAAAAATCTCAACCTTTAAAAGGGAAAAAATACATTTATTTCCCCATAGAAGCTGCACAAATGTACAAAAAATATTTGAAATGCTGCATATTTGTTGTCAGGAAATGAATTGCTGGAGTGTTCCAATCAAATATTGTCTGGAAAATTATTATTGGAAAGTTGTGGGCCTGACAATTGGACGTATTTCTGCTATTAATTGGACCCATTACAGCCCGGTTTGAGCTTTCTTGGAAACTTCTCGAGAAAAACAAAATGAATGCTCTTGTCAATGTTATTTTCGGATCCGGCCCCAACATATATTGATCTAATTTTGTTGGGCTGATATTTTGGATGAATCTTGATGAAATAAATATGTGTCTAATCTGACCTTAATCATACCGATTTTTATTTTTTGGATTATTTAAAAAATAATTAAATAGTAATAAACCCCTCCCGAAAGAATATGCGATGAGGCTGTCCTGTGAAACCGTAGCCCCACCCAGCCAAGCAAATGATACGTGTTCCACTTCCTGACATTATAATTTTTGTATGATTGGGCTTGGATATAAACGGAGACTATATAAAACTGGTGAAATTACATGCACATTCGTTTAATCGTGTTGAATGGGTTGTAATTAATTTATTTTAGTTATTATATAATATTATAAGTAATATATAATATATAAAACCAAAATCAATATTTTAGAAAATCAAATTAATAGAAGTTACTAAATTAATTGACAAAATAGTTGATATATGTCACCGGTTTTCACAAGTTTGATTGCTTGTTAACCTTTTTTTTTATAAACAATTTTTTAGAGGTGAATTGAATCGAAAAGGTGACTGGTTCACAATCAAACTGGCCAATCCAATTAATTTTATGAACTATGGTATTAATTATTAATTTATGTTTTCAGCCATTTGCAAACATCAGTGAATTCTTACTAGAAATCTTTGAAGTAAATAATACAAATGCAATTATTATTGGTACAATTCAACTTGCAAGAAAAAATTAAAACAAATATGCTCAAAATATATATGGACAAATTAATGTAGTAAAATCTCCGGTTATCCCGAATAGATATTGGATTTTTACTGTACCGGTATGAAAACGTGATCACATCGTGACTATATTGAAGTGATACATAAAAAACCAATTTTTATAATTTATATACAATAATATAATAAATTATTTTATTTCAACCATCAGATCTAAGTTTTGTATTTTGTTTCTGTGTCCATCCATTTCATCTCGTTCTTTCTCCGACTGCCCCTCTCTATCTCCTATCTTGCTCTCCCGGATCGAAAAGCCAGAAAAAAGGTATGTAACTTTCTAGATCCAATTCTCGAACCTTTACTCTGAATAATTTAGACCTGTTTGATTTTGTATTGCTCGACGAGCTTTGATGTAAAAAGCGTATCATATCTGCTTAAATTTGCTCATGTTGGAGCTGTATGATCTGGTTTACCGTTGATGTAATTGATGAGGTTGAATTCAAATTTGATCGACCTTTTTGTCATTGTTACTATATATGGCGTGAGATTTATTTTTCGGTGTTGGTTAGGCGAAAGTAATCTGAACAAAATATAGATTGTATTACTTACTGTAATTGCCTCTCCTTTTGCTACTGAATTTGATGCATATTTGCTGTGGTGATTCAGTCTGGAAGTTCCAATGCTTGATAGTTAATGGATGATGCCAGTTTCAATTAATATAGGTGCGAAAAAATGGAGATGACACCAAAGAGAGAGAGAGAGAGAGAGAGAGAGAGAGGAGAGAATGATTGGCTATCAAATGACTGAAAAATTGGGAGTAATTTACTAGCCAGACAACATATGAAGTTGACTGCAGTTTGGAAGACATTTTTCTTAACTCTTGGTTGGGTATAACCTGAAATATAATAATGGAGAAAATGGATCACAGTCTTCTGCAGTTCATATTTCATACTTGGCAAAGATAACATATGTATTAGTTCTCCTCATTTTTGCGAGAGGTGATTTTGATAGATGATAAAGCAGGTTGGAGTGCATATTAGGAGTTTTGTATCTAAAACTTACTTCTACTGAATTTGGTTGACCCTTTTAAAAGTTTTGTTTGGTTTGGGATTAGGTTAAATATGGGTGCAGAAAACAACATTAATATGGAGGAGGAAACTCTAGAGATTGGAATAGGTATGTTCTCGTATAAGTTGTCATGGCTAGATTTCCAATCCTTCACTTTATTTTTAATTTTTTTTTTCAAATGTTTGCAGAATACAGAACTGTCTCTGGAGTTGCTGGACCTCTGGTTATTCTTGACAAAGTGAAGGTGACTAATGTTCTCCCATTAATCATTCATTTTTGTGGCATTTACGCATACTTCTCTTTATCCTTGCAATGAGGATATTGGAACAGTATCATTTTAGATGTCTTCCTCAAATTTTACCAGGGACCCAAGTACCAGGAAATTGTTAACATTCGCCTAGGAGATGGTACGACCCGGCGTGGTCAAGTGTTGGAGGTCGATGGAGAGAAGGCTGTTGTTCAGGTAATCACCATCAAAAGTTATTATTCTTCATTCTTTTAATGGATTTATTCCCTGTCAACTCATTGTGCTATTATTGAATTCCCGATGTCTGTTTTGTCTATTTACTTGTTCAGCCTCTTTACAAGTTTGGTTATACTGAGCTTCAATGGATCTTTTTCCAATAATTTTTGGATTCAGATTTTTTTGCTTTGCCTTCATCTTTAATTCGGTAGCTTCAATATTCTGTGTATTTCTTGAACTTTGAAGTGACAATCGTTTGAAGAACTGTTTTTCTTCCTTTTTTGTGTTAACCAGGTTTTTGAAGGAACTTCTGGAATTGACAACAAATATACCACTGTCCAGTTTACAGGAGAGGTACAGTTGTTCAAATATACAACACATCTCTTGGAATCATGCTGTTATTTCTTTCACGATGCATGTGACTCAGTGTTCCATGAGTAATTAGTTTTCATTTGTCTTTGTTGTTGAAAGTGCATGCAATTTTGAGTTCTTAAAATCTTTTACTTGTTTCTAAACCCTGCTTTTATAACAATTGTGCTACAACTTGTTTCCAGGTTTTGAAGACACCTGTCTCGTTGGACATGCTTGGTCGTATTTTTAATGGTTCTGGGAAACCCATTGACAATGGCCCTCCTATTCTTCCTGAGGCTTACTTGGATATATCTGGCAAGTGTCATTAAAGTATATGAAGTAGTAGTGTCTTTATGATATATTATGTCAGGTGATCACTTCTAATCAACCTGTTTGTTTCAGGTAGTTCAATTAATCCTAGTGAGAGAACCTATCCTGAAGAAATGATTCAGACTGGAATTTCAACTATTGATGTCATGAACTCAATCGCCCGAGGACAAAAAATCCCTCTTTTCTCTGCTGCTGGTCTTCCCCACAATGAAATTGCTGCTCAGATTTGTCGCCAGGCTGGTTTGGTGAAACGATTGGAGAAATCTGACAACCTTCTTGAGGTATATATAATTCGCCATAACAAAAGTAATTCTAGGTCCAAAATAAATAAAAGTTTAGATATACTCTTTCTGCTGCAGGGTGGTGAAGAAGACAATTTTGCTATTGTCTTTGCAGCTATGGGAGTCAACATGGAGACAGCTCAGTTCTTCAAACGTGACTTTGAGGAAAACGGATCCATGGAAAGGGTGACCCTTTTCCTGAACTTGGTAAAATTATTATGCTTATCCCCTTGTTTGGTGAATAAGTGTACTTTTTGTAATATCAGTTTCCCCCCCCTCTGTGTAGGCCAATGACCCAACAATTGAACGTATCATTACTCCCCGCATTGCTCTAACAACTGCTGAATATTTAGCATATGAATGTGGGAAGCATGTTCTTGTCATATTGACAGATATGAGTTCTTATGCTGATGCTCTTCGTGAGGTACATCTCCATAAACATTAAAGTTATTGGAGATACAAGACCGCATCTACTTTTCCTATAAAAGCTGGTATCATGGTTATAATAAATAACATTATTTATTTCCATTTAGGTGTCTGCTGCTCGAGAGGAGGTCCCTGGAAGACGTGGATATCCCGGTTACATGTATACTAATCTGGCGACCATCTATGAAAGGGCTGGACGTATTGAAGGACGAAAGGGATCCATCACACAAATTCCTATTTTAACYATGCCTAATGATGGTAACACTTACATTATCAACCTTAAACATTGGCCTACTGGAAATTAATTCTTTCTCTTTAGTTTTTTTGAATCAAGCTTACGGCTTACGCTCTTTTCTTCCTTGTTCAATTAATCAGATATTACACATCCAACCCCAGATCTTACTGGTTATATCACCGAAGGGCAGATATATATTGACAGACAACTTCACAATAGGCAGGTGAGTAGAGATGGGTGCTCTTCATTTACTTTTTGATAGGTCATATACACTGTCACACCACCTWTCAATTTTGTGGCCATGTTGTCATATCTTTGACAACTGTATAACCATTTGACTGTATAAAGTTGCTTCACATAATATGCAAAATGGTGGCAACTTGGCTGAATGTTTTCTGCTTGAATTTACAGATATACCCTCCAATTAATGTACTGCCGTCCTTGTCTCGACTAATGAAGGTGAGTGGAAATGCAATTTGTTTGGTTTGACTCAGAGGAATGAGAGGATAGTCTAGTGCCATGCTAATTATTATTATTATTATTATTATTATTATTATTATTATTATTTTTTGCGTGAGGGTACCTTGGTAAATATTGCTTCTAATTTATGCAGAGTGCCATTGGTGAGGGCATGACCCGTAAGGATCACTCCGATGTGTCTAACCAGGTAGATTACCTAATTTCATTATAAGAATTGATTTGTGCAAGGGGTTCAAGTTATTGTCATTTTTCTTTTCTATTTGTCTGATACCTTTAACTGATTATTCTATATGATGCCCAGCTATATGCCAACTATGCCATTGGGAAGGATGTTCAGGCAATGAAAGCTGTGGTCGGAGAAGAAGCCCTTTCCTCAGAAGATCTGGTCTGTTATTTGAGCTTAACAACTAGGATTTTTAATTACAAATACTATCCTCGGGGTTTTGCCTAATCACTAAAACACCAAGTTATCTTTCAAAACTACAATAATCACCTTGACCTATGTTTCTACAAATTGCATCCTATTGAGGGGTTAAATTGTGAAAGCTATACACACTTCAAAGTGTTATTTGTAATTTTAAAAGATAGCAGATTATTCTTTATTTATTTGTGTGTAATTAAGCTAAACCTCGGGGGTACTTTGTATAACTAAATCTAACTACTAATATATATATATAATCATTTTCAAGAGAAAATAGTTGATATAGATTACTAACTGTACTTGTTATTCATGAATGTACAGCTGTACCTTGAGTTTCTCGATAAATTTGAGAGGAAGTTTGTGGCACAGGGGGCTTATGACACGCGCAACATCTTCCAGTCGCTCGATTTGGCGTGGACACTGCTCCGAATCTTTCCTCGAGAACTTCTTCATCGTATCCCGGCAAAGACGCTCGATGCATTCTACAGCAGGGATGCATCTAATTAATATATGGGGAGATGAGCTCTTGCGTTGGAAATTCTCTGTTTTGGCTCGCGATTTGTGATATATTATTGTTTTGAGTGGTGTATTTTTATTGGGTGGTTTTTATTTATCTCTATCTGGTTTAAAATAAGAAGAGACGAGATTTTTGTATGAGCACTTCTGGCAGGCAGCGAAAGACATTGTTGATATTATTTTGAAAGAGAGAACAAGTTAGATCTCATGATTTATTTATATTTATTGGGTCACTCTAGAGCATTTGGGTTCCTCAAATTAAACACTCTTAGAAGCGTTATGTTTTCTTGGAACTGTATGTTGCCGGACAATTGGTATGTTGTATCATCATATTTGAAATAAATAAATAAATCGGAGTTGATTTAACTTTGGAATTTTGGGATCATTCTTGATTGAATGCAACTGACTATTTATGATTTATGCTCCTTCCATTTTTAATTTTAATTATTATTATTTCATTATAGTTTATTTAATAAAATTCCATCTAAATTTGACATTCCTATGATCTTATTAAGCTCCTTTTGCATGACATGACCTTGATCTTATTAAGCTACTTGCGTAGGGCTGCAAATGAGACGGGTTACTCGTGATGTATACGAGCTCGGCTCGTGAACTCGAGCTCAAAATAGAGGTCGTTTATTTAGACGAACCGAGCATGAGCTAATGTTTGAGCAAACTGGTTCGTTAAGATGTATCCGAGCTCGGCTCATGAACTCTAGCCGAGCTCAAAATAGAGCTCGTTTATTTAGACGAGCCGAGCATGAGCTTATGTTTGAGCTTGCAAACTAGCTTGATTAGAGGCTCATGAAATATACATAACATATGTATTACACCAATTAATAATACATATTAATTATATTATAATATTGCATATTATACAAATTTACAAAAATATAAATTTCAAATTCATTCAAGCTTGTCAAGTTTCTGCTTAGCTTTTCTCATTCTACTTTTGGGTTTCTTTTCTTAACTGATGTCATATTTTTCCTTCTGAAAAACCATAAACTGGTCCTGTTCATGCTGCCTTAGTAATCTAGGATCCACTTCAGTGCACTATAAAAAAGAAAAAGAGGGGAAACATGTCCACTCTTCCCCTTCTCTCCGATCCATGACGATTAATCTGTGATAGGCACTTGGGAGTAGAGAATTGATTACATTTCTTACGACATTTCCTTAACATCTTCTGTAAGTGATCCGACTTTCACCTTGAAAGCCACTGTTTCCGAAAAAGTGATGAGTATCGTTCCCACGTGAAAATTTCCAAGAATCAGAAAATCTCTACCATCAAGCCCGAAGCAATTGAAATTACCAAAAAATAAAAAAAATTCCCAAAAAAATCAAACCTCTTCGTCATCAATAGGATGCTCGTATCCCAAATTTGATATCGAAAGGGACGACACACAGAGAATAGAAAAGTTTAGATTTGAGCAAAATACACGTCACATCAACAACTTTTAGAGCTAAACGAAATGCTTCGATTATGGCCCAATCGTTTGCCCCTCAATTTCTCTACGCCAGGCCCATTGGTGCAGCCCACTTTCCCTTGCAGCCCAAGACGATGCCCCAAGTTGACCGGGTCGGGCCCTCCGAATTCTCCCAAAAAACTCAATCCTGGCCGTCCACTTAGGCTGTTTTTGAAAAGTCGGAAGGGAGAAGACAATTCTATCCCTCCCACGTGATTGCACTATTCAGCTATAATTATTTTGTTGTTTGTACAACGGGATAGTGTCTATCCTGAACAAATGTTTGTAAACAATCTAGCGTTTGTATTGGTTGATTTGTTTGGATAACCTGTGAAAAGACCAAAATACCACATTCTTAAGTTGTATATGTTCTAAGCACATAATTTCAAGGACGAACCCTTAATACGACATCATCCCCGTGAATCCTTCGTAAAACTTTAAATTCGTGGTGAAAGAACTGAATTTGGGTCTTGAAAAACTCAATTCGGCCAGATCGACGGCATCCCATCCGGAATCCGACGCACCCAAGACCTACTTCATCATCAGCTTCAATCGGCCTGTATCAGTTATACGCACCACATTCGGAAATTGAGTTTATCCGTCATCACGAGTTCTGCCCGACGCACGGTGTACCATGCAGGATCCGACGCACACGAAGTAGGACTCGATTTACAGGTATGTCGGTTTATGAGAACTAAAATAGAATTTTCTAATGAGGGCTTCGGCGTTTCTGGGGGTTGCCCTTACATTGCTTCATTTTAATATTAATTACTGTACATACCAAATGTATTGACTTTCTCAGCGTTTATCACATTCCCATTAATTTGTTCAGATTGCCTCGAGGAGGTTCCTACCGTGGGGATCGTGTTGTTTGGTTCGCAGTGCTGTTGGTTTGTATTAGGTGGGACATTATCCGGGCAAATGAGCACCTCTTATGGTTCGTTGTCCCATAGTCCGCAGAATCTTACGTTGAAGTGTTCGACTTGTCATAGGGATCTCCCAACCGAATGCTATTGTGAACTCTCCATTCGGGTGTTGACCTCGAGGACGTCTAATAATCCAGATCGGCGATTCTTGTCTTACTCTATCAGAGGGGTACATAATTATAAATATTCCTTCATTTTTTGTATTGAACGTTATCTGCTATCGAAGAGGTTATTTTTTTTTATTTTTTTTTTATGTGCAGCAATGTTGATGCATTTCACTCTTTTTGTGTTGTATGAAAACAAATGCAAAATTTTCATTTAGGTAGATCATTGCTCTGACGAGCAGCTGAAATGTATGATTGACCAATTGCGCGATGAGATGAGTAGCATACGGGCGGAATCAATAGTGTATAAGAAACAGGCATATCAAAATAATCTCTCCAGGCATTTCACATGGGTTCTCCGTTTTATTTTTCTGTTGCTTTTGTTTATGAGGTGAATGGAAACTGCACGTTTGACATTGGTACTGGCATAGGTTACAATGTGTGCAATAAATTCTCAATTATGAGGTGATACATTATTTTGTTATTGTTATTCAGGTGTCACAATGGACACAGAGTTTTTTGCATTTATGCGTTAGGATGGTTATATATTTGCAACATATTTTTGTTTTAGAT
The DNA here is from genome assembly GCA_014905375.1 of Phtheirospermum japonicum. Lineage (NCBI taxonomy): Eukaryota > Viridiplantae > Streptophyta > Magnoliopsida > Lamiales > Orobanchaceae > Phtheirospermum > Phtheirospermum japonicum. The sequence continues at coordinate 1,022,963 of BMAC01000178.1, forward strand.
TTAGAGTGCCACGTCTGGGTTGTGTATTTGGCATGTACATTGTCAAGTTGAGTGTCCTATTGACATCACTGTTCTTGATTGACATCAAATAATATATTCCTTCTTAGACATGGTTCTTTCAGCTATTGTGCAGGCTTTATTGAGTGAAAACTTACTATCAAAACCCATCATGTTGAAAGGGACATATTCCCTGGTGCATAATGGCTTTTTCTTACTAGAAATGATTTTACCTGGATTTAAGTGCATTATTGTTGTATCTCATCCTCAACGACCAACTAGTAGAAGCTTATTTATATGAATCATGCTTGTTGAGAAATACGCATCAAATCTACACCCCTGCAACATGAGCTCACTTAAGCATCTGGAAAGCGAAAGCTCAAACCATCCATTGCCTTTCCCAACCAAACAAGAAGACTTTTTGTACACGTCTCGTTTGACACCGACCGTCGACAAAACTTTCATCAATGCGCTTATTGAAGCTAGGGAGGCTGGTATATTCAAGCCGGGCGACAATTCAAGACTCTTTTTAATTTAGTTAAAATTAAGTACTTTTGCGATGCTCTATTATGTACTTGAAACACTAAATAAGTAATGTGTACAGTAGAGCGGAGTAATTGCAATTCGAAGAAGGAAAGAAAAAATCCAACGAAGAGAAATTGCAGTCTGATAACCGTCATCCTCACTGTCGAGCCACCATCACAACCAGAACCTTGCCCCAAGCAAATTGAATAAACCCATCACCACCGGGTTTTTTTCCCAAACTCGTGGCCCAAATTCAAAAGGCCTTAAAGCCACCCCCAACGGTTGCCGTAGTGCCAACCGCTCATCACCAAGTTTCGATCCGTCGGGCCGATACTCTGGAAATCTCGAAGGAGTCGTCGACCGACTTTGAAGGATTTTTTATGAATTTGAGATGAAAAATTAGGTGTTATGCAATTCAGATATGGGAGAATTTTGTGAGATGAAGGTTTTTACGGATCAAAGAAAAATTGTTTGTTTTTTTTTTTTTCCAGATTTGGGAGGAGGATTTTATCTTGTTCTGTGCAGGAGATAAGGTGAGGAGAAAGCAACCACGAAACCTAGAAAGAAAAATAAAATATAAATGGCAAAAAGTTATTATTTATACCTAGAGAAAAAGAAACCAAAAAAGGAATAATTTTAACATATTTCATAAGAGAATGTCACATCAGATTTTCACTACATAACCAAATGACACATGTCATTTGAACAATTGTGAGGTTGACACCTAAGTAAGGTGTCAACAGAATTAACAAATAGGGTTAATTTATAACTCGGGGTTATCCACTCAAGTATTAATAGTATATATATATATATATATATGTGTGTGTGTGTGTGTGTGTGTGTGTGTGTGTATTAAATAAGGGTAGGTGACTTAACCATCCATAATAATACATTGCGTAAGGTAATATAATTTTGTACATCTTTTCATTAAACATTATAGATTGTGGTAGAGCCTCATTATCAATACGAAAAGATATAAAACATAATTGAATATATTGCAAGAAAATTTTACTTGATTGAGTTGGCTTTGAGTTGAAGATGTTTTAAAAGATTTAGAATTTTGTGGTGATAACTTGTTGTAAGTTATAGAGAAAACAGGTAGAATATATAGATAGAATAAATTTCTCATATCTAATTTCATTTATAACTAAAATCCTATTTATAAGAAAATTTCTAATAGTATAATTGAAATTATATCAATATTGATGGATTATGAGGCAGTGCAAATTACAATCATGGTTCTGAAAACCGAACCCGGTTCGACCGGGAACCGGTCACCACACCGGTCCGGTTTTCATGTAAAAATCGGTAACCGGTCAAACCGGTCATGAACCGGTTGGACCGGTGAACCTATGATAGGATCAACCGGTGTTTTTTTTTTTTTTTTTTCTAATTTTTATATTATATAAAAATCGATGGGTTCTTATTTTTTTATTTGGAGTACAAATATTTTATACAAATTGTGATGGTTAATTTTATTTCATTTTGAAGTTGTTGGACTTGGAGTGATGATATAAGAATTAAATTATTTTATTAGATTTCTTTTCATTATATTTAATTTAACTATATTTTTCTATGTTGTATTGTGGTTGGTGAATTCATATTCATTCATATGGATTCTTTGAATTGAATTTTAAATATTTTATATTCATATATTTTATTAAATTAATTTATTCTATTTATTTATAACATATTTAATAATGGTAATATATATATATAAAATCGATCTGACCACGGTTGGACCTGTGAACCACTGAACCTATAATTTTACCGATTAATGACTGGTCCGATTTTCAGAAATGATTATAATAGTACTTAGATTAAATTGTTGTGCAAATCCACCATTTCTAACGATAAACAATTTAAAGTAGTAACTCAATTACCCCTTTATATATTGAATAATAGTATAACAAATAGAATTTGGATGTTTACTATAGCTGTATAAAAACGTAAATCATTGCTTGTTTTCCAAATAATATAATTTAATTGTTTTATCTCAACCATCAGATCTAAGTATCGTTTTTTTTCTGTCCATCCATTTCACGTTTCACCTCTTTCTTTCTCTAACTGTCCCTCTATCTCCCATCTTGCTCTCCCGGATCGTAAAGACAGAAAAAAGGTATGTAACTTTCTAGTTCCAATTCTCGAACCTTTAATCTCAATTATTTAGACCTGTTTGATTTTGTATTGCTCGACGAGCTTTGATGTAAAAAGCGTATCATATCTGCTTAAATTTGCTCATGTTGGAGCTGTATGATCTGGTTTGGCCGTTGAAGTAATTGATGAGGTTGAATTCAAATTTGATCGACCTTTTTGTCATTCTTATTATAAATGTCGTGAGATTTATTTTTCGGGGATGGTTAGGCGAAAATAATATGAACAAAATATAGATTGTATTACTTACTGTAATTGCCTCTCCTTTTGCTACTGAATTTGATGCATTTTCTGTGGTGATTCAGTCTGGAAGTTCCAATGCTTGATAGTTAATGGACTATGCCAGTTTCAATTAATATAGTTGCGAAAAAATGGAGATGACAATCCTCCCCCCCCCCCCCCCAAAAAAAAAGAGAAAAGAAAAGACAATGCTTTGGTTATCAAATGACTGAAATATTGGGAGTAATTTACTAGCCAGACAATATATGAAGTTGACTGCAGTTTGGAAGACATTTTTCTTATGTCTTCGTTGGGTATAACCTGAAATATAATAAGGGAGAAAATGGATCACAGTCTTCTGCAGTTCATATTTCATACTTGGGAAAAGATAACATATGTATTAGTTCTCCTCATTTTTGCGAGAGGTGATTTTGATAGATGATAAAGCAGGTTGGAGTGCATATTAGGAGTTTTGTATCTAAAACTTACTTCTACTGAATTTGGTTGACCCTTTTAAAAAGTTTTGTTTTGGTGTTTGGGAATTAGGTTAAATATGGGTGCAGAAAACAACATTAATATGGAGGAGGGAAACTCTAGAGATTGGAATAGGTATGTTCTCGTATAAGTTGTCATGACTAGATTTCAAATCCTTCACTTTATTTTTAATTTTTTTTTTCAAATGTTTGCAGAATACAGAACTGTCTCTGGAGTTGCTGGACCTCTGGTTATTCTTGACAAAGTCGAAGGTAACTAATGTTCTCCCATTAATCATTCATTTTTGTGGCATTTACGCATACTTCTCTTTATCCTTGCAATGAGGATATTGGAACAGTATCATTTTAGATGTCTTCCTCAAATTTTACCAGGGACCCAAGTACCAGGAAATTGTTAACATTCGCCTAGGAGATGGTACGACCCGGCGTGGTCAAGTGTTGGAGGTCGATGGAGAGAAGGCTGTTGTTCAGGTAATCACCATCAAAAGTTATTATTCTTCATTCTTTTAATGGATTTATTCCCCGTCAACTCATTGTGCTATTATTGAATTCCCGATGTCTGTTTTGACTATTTACTTGTTCAGACTCTTTACAAGTTTGGTTATACTGAGCTTCAATAGATCTTTTTCCTATAATTTTTGGATTCAGATTTTTTTGCTTTGCCTTCATCTTTAATTCGGTAGCTTCAATATTCTGTGTATTTCTTGAACTTTGAAGCGACAATCATTTCGAAGAACTGTTATTTCTTCCTTTTTTGTGTTAACCAGGTTTTTGAAGGAACTTCTGGAATTGACAACAAATATACCACTGTCCAGTTTACAGGAGAGGTACAGTTGTTCAAATATACAACACATCTCTTGGAATCATGCTGTTA
>BMAC01000178.1:1036874-1056192 GCA_014905375.1 Phtheirospermum japonicum
TTGTTTGCACCGTTGGCCGAAAATTTTCCAACCAACATAATTTAGCTTATTTAATAATTTATGATTTTTATAATTAGTATTAATATTACTTTGATAGTATATTATGTAGTTAATGAAATTCAATTCACGTCTTATCTCCATCACGTAAAGTTTATAAAGAAAAAATGGACATTCAAGTTATATGTCATACAGTGAACGATAAAACTATATAGAAATTAAATTAATACATGTTACTTGGATCATATATGATTAAAAAATTTAATTTTTAAATAATCAAATTCTTTTATGCCTTTGTCTATCATAAAATCATATTTTTTTGATATAAACTCTATTTTGATTGTATTAATATTTATATCTCCTATTATTTTTGTCATATTTATTTTCTGAATTATTAATTATTAAAATTTAAAAATATTTTTTAATATATATTTCGTGCATCACATGAAAGATGATAACTAATAATAATAATTAAAAAAAAATCTATTTGGTTGCACAAATATTGTTATGTAATTATTACGTAATACAAATAATATAAATTTTTTACTTAATGCTAGCAAGAATTTCGGGGAAACAATAATTCCCCCAATTTTTTTTGGCTACCGATCATCAGTAGCAGAGAGTTGGCATGGCAAGCACGGGCGGCCAGCGGGAGGAGTGGTTGTGGGGTAGTGGGTGAGAAAGTATAATGTTTTGTGGCTGGAGTTCAAATATTATAATAATTAGTTGTTAGGATTTTGCATAAAAAATTTATCTATTGGAGGTTGTACAATTACAATAAGTGATAAGTTCATATTTAATTATTTTATATTTGACTACTTTAATTTTGAATTTAATATTTAAAATAATTATAATTAAAAATTATAATAGCAAGGGGCATATTAGACTATAATATAATATTATGATTATTTTTTTAATAAACAAATATTTAGAAATAGACATGTATCACATTCTAAAGCTTACTTACGGTTTGGTTCATATATTGATGGTCAGGTTCATATATTGATGTTTGACCGTAAATTTACACTACCAAGTGCTTGTTTGAAAACCCATTTTGAAATGAACTTTTTTGCAAATAAGTTCATTTAGAAAAGAAAAATATGTTTGGTGATTATTTTGAAATGACTTTTGAAAAAAAGTAACTTTTCCAAAAGTACATTTTGAAGAAATGTTAATTTATGAGTTTTGAGTTTCATTTCCTACACTTTTATTGAATGAGTTTTTAAAATTGTTTTTATTAAACACTTTTCTAAATTGTATTTTTCCAAAAGTTCATTTAATAAATAAATTTTTATGCCAAAAGTGTTCCCAAACCAACCCCAAGTAAATCCTCCAAAGAGTGTTGAGGTTCAATATATCCAAGAGTGTCTATAAATACTTATTTAATAAACATGAAAAAAAAACCAAAACTTCAATAATAAAATAATATTAAAGAGAAAATTCATAAAAATAAGTTAAATTAACTCAAACGAATTCATAATTAGACTCTATAAAATTATTAAATAAATCTAAAAATAAAAAAAGAATTGATAAAAATATGAAAATAAAATTAGAAAAACAATAATACCAACTACAAAAATATTGTGTGTATGTGTGTGTGTGTGTGTGTACAAGAAATCTGAAAAGTAAAATATAAATATAAAATATATAATCTATCAATAAATCTAAATAATTAGTTTATAAATCTGCAAAACCTGAAAATGTAAATCAAAATATAAATATGTCAAATGATATCAAATAAATTTATTTTTGTTATAAATAAAATATAAAAACTTATAATTAAATTACAAATATTTATTTAATAAATACAAAAAAATAAAAAAATAAACCAGAAGGTTGCTAATATTATAGAATTAAATATGAATTCATAGCTATAAAAAAGTACCATTAAATTATAGAAAATCAATAACTAAATATAAAATTATAAAAAATCAAAAATGACAAGAAATATAATATAAAAAAAATTGAAAAATGACAAGAAATATAATATAAAAAAAATTGAAAAAAATGAATAACAAAAATATAAAAATTTATAATTTGATTTTAAAAAATTATTTATTAATTTGTTATCTAAAAAAAAAAAAGATAGTATGAGTACAACAAAAAAATTGAGGCAACGAAGACAAAAAAAACTTATAATCGGTAACAAAAACTTGTCTTTTCTTTCATAATTTTATTTGTTGACCAGAACGGGTGATACGATAACAAATCTAATAGCATCATATCTTTCAATTTTCTATATGTGATTCAAGTAAAATTCGAAAGACCCAAACTTTGACCCTTATCGTGTCACAAACTTGACAATGATACTTTTTTTTTTTTTCATTTTCTTAAAAAAATTAAAAATTTATATTATGAACATAAGTGAAAGGTAATAATTTTACACAATTATTTGATTTAAATTTTGAAATCAAATATATATGTGGTTAGAACAAAAAATTGATTATATAATCACACAATATAAAGAATTCAATAAATTATTTTAAGTTTTTAACTAAATAATTATTTATGAATATTTGTATATTAATAATTTGTGACTAATTACTATAGTTTTAAGTATTTAACGTTAGAAATCCACACATAAATTATTTATTACTCTTGGTTATATAATTACTTTCGTATAACTTAAATCTTTGTATATTAATTATTTAAGTATTTAACGTTAGGAACTCACACATAAATGATTTATTACTCTTGGTTATATAATTACTTTCGTATAACTTAAATCTATATATAAATTTTAATTTATTTATCAGGTTCATCAACTGACTCGATGATTTGGTGGTTAAAATACTCAGTGGCTATCTCGAGTCAGTTACTAGGCTGATTTAAAAAAAATATAACTATAATAAAATAGAATACAAAGGCCCTCAATTCAAATTTTAATATGATGCCTCATTTATTAGGTTATTATTATTTATTTTTTTGTATTTTATATATTTTTATAATATTTATATTTTTTATTTTCTAAATTCAGGAGATAATTTTTTATAATACAACATTATTTATATCTTTGTTATTATTTTATTATCAACTTTCAATATATAAAAAATTATTTAAAACTAAATTTTATATATTTGTTTGATTTACTTTATCACTATCGCCAATTTATTCTTTCAACGTCTTTAAAATAAATATTAGAAATTAATGATAATTTTATTATATTTTTATTTGATTTCAAAATAATTTCATATTTATATTATTATATTATATTATAATATTTATATTTATATTTTATTTCTTTTTAGAAATTATTAAGAACTCGTTAGAATTAAAATATATATGTTATATTTATTTAACTACATTCTTATTTTTCTAATTATTTTATTATATATAGCATTTTAAGTATGTTTTGTTACTTTTAGGATTTAGTAAATGATTATTTAGGATTTAAATTATTTTTAATTTTATTCTATATAATAATTTTGAAATAAGATTTATTTTATATCATTTAAACTATTACTATCTTCGTAAAAAAATTTATTGTTAAATTATTTGATAAATACTTGTATATAAAATATATTTCTTATATATATGTATTTAGCATATTTCATTTTCTTGTATGATTTATTTTATTTTATAATATTTATTTTTTATTATTATTAAATAATTATTTGGAATTCATAATATTTTAATTTAATTTTAAATCTTTTTATGATTTATTTATATTATTTATAATATATATGATTTTTGTGATTTTTTTTAATTTCAATTTAATTAATATATATTTATAATCTAAATATAATTTTTTTGTATTTATTTAATTGATTTTATATTATTTTTCAAATTTATATTATAAGTATTATATTTTTATTGGTTAAAAGTTTATTTGATGATTTTTATAATTATGTTGATATAAATTATTTCTAAAATAGATAGTACAACAAAGTATGACTAAAGTACAACTAGATTATCCGATTGTACTTAAGTTGTACTCAAACAAATTTATTGAATTATAACATAATCTAATGATAAATTTTGAGGTACATGTTGACAAACAAGTACAAGGGATACCGATAATAGGAAAAGTCTAAATTTATTATAAGATCTTCACTTTGTCTTTGAAAACAAAGACTAAACAAGAAGCTGGACTCAATAATTTGTAATAAAAGTGACTAATATGATTGTTTCGTAACTAACTAAAGGGGAGAACTTGAAACTATTGCCATGTGATGATAACAAGTTAAATTATAATTTTAGTACTCTACAAAAAGTTGTTTCATAATATATAAATGTGGAGTTATTTACCTTTAATTTGTTTTAGGGCGTGGATATACGCAACCCAATCTATTTATGAATTCATCCCAATAAAAAAATCAACAAAAAAGACAAAATTAACCCCCCCACCCCCCAAAAAAAGGAAAAATAAATTTACTACATCCCCAAACACATCATCTTCTCCAAGCCTTCACTACCACTCCAACTCTGCCATTATCATCGCCCATCACACCGTCGAACAAGAAGAAAAAAAAACCGGTGATGGATTTGAGCAACAAAGGGTAAGAAACATATGCAAAATAGGAGTATTCGTCTCTGGTTTCTCAAGCATATGTCATGGGTTTGAACTTTTTGATCGAACAATAAAACATTGTTCGAAAAAGAATTCGAACAACCCTTTTTTAGCCTTAAAGGGGACGTTCAGATCAATTTTTCGAACATGCTTTGTGTACGAATCAATTTTTCGTAGTTATATTTTGTTTTCAAATCGATTCTTTGAACATATATTTTGTGTTCGAAAGACTTTTTTTAAGGCATTTTTTTTCCTTTTTTTTTCTTAAATGGCATGGCGGCAGCGTATTTATGTGCGCATATTTTGTTTATGTTATTCAATAGACGAGGCGACGGTGATGAGCGGCGGCAAAAGTGGTGGTGGAGAAAGAAATTGTTGGGTTCGACTCCCTTTATCGCTTAGCGCTTGTGCTAAGGATCATCTTTGGTTTTCATTTGGTAAAATAAATAACGTATGTAATTTCAAAAGAGTCCCCAGTGGGGGATATTTCTCTCTGTCCTGTGCGTGCTATTTCTAATAAGGAATACCTGTTCTTCCTGCTCTCTTATGCCGTTACGCTTACTTGAGCTAGTCTTAATTAATATTAATTGTTTCCGATTCAATGGACTTTGAAAAAAGGAGCTGATTGAGATAAAGTATTTTGGGATGTAGGGTTTAAAAATAATATTGATATTTTTGTGATAACATTTTTAGTGGGGTGAACTAATAAATAAACGAGGTGCGTATATTCACGCTCTTTGTTTTAAATTTGCTTGTGTTGGCCAGTAATCATGACTTGAGTATTTTAGTTTATTATATTACATCAATAAATCAATAATATTACATTTACATCAAATAAATTTATACCATCTATTTTAATTCGCTCTGTACATCGCACGGCTAAGTACTAGTACCTTATAATATACTCCAAATAACAATGTCTAACTCTCTGCTAAATATTCTTTTCTAAAAAAATTCTTAACTAGATAAACGATTTAGGTTCAATCACCTAACGAATGAGTTTAGGAGGGTTGAGACTATTTCCAATGATTAGGGAATAATTCAACCAGATATAAAAACAGTGAATTATTTTTACTTTTCCAAGGCTCATTTTCACATTGTAAAGCGTTGAGTTGAATTGTTAAGAAAAAGAGTTGACGTATTTGAAATTTCATTTTTAATTAATTTAACTTTTAGGAATTGATTGAAAGTGTAGAAAATCTACTAAGAGTTTCGCTTAAAAGTGGTCAAAACAAATGAGTGTTTATAATTCAAATATGTTGGAAAATTATTTTTAAAATTTATTATATTGTTTATTTCTAAAAAAAATATATAGTTATTCACTATCAAAATAATTTCATTAAGTTAACCAATTTATCAAAAGAAATTATGATAAGAGACTGGGTATGGGTTTCGATCCATGTAATGGATTCAAAACTATCACCATTCGGACTAATGTGATGATGTAGCATTATTATTTATTATTTATTTTCAATTTCTTTTTATTAAATGGATGAACTACCTCATTTACCCTCAAATAATGTTATTTATCATTTTTTAATATATTTCCGTTTTCTATTTTCTCTTTTTCATGTCCTCTTTTTTTCGTCTCTTTGATGTTGTTGTTTTTGTTCTCTCTCTCTCTCTCTCTCTATATATATATATATATATATACATATATATATATATATATATATTAGTTTAATACCCGTGTATTACACGGGGTTTATCAAAAGATAAATATAAAAAAATATTTGCGATAATTACGATTTTTTTTATGTAAAATGAGAAATTCAAATGATGTACTCTCAACTCTTGCCTGTCTAATTTATTTATTAATTATTATAATTATTAAGTCTTTATTTTCATGCTTAGATTCAATTCGTTAATAATTTATTTACATACTTATAAAAATTCAAAAGAAGTCACATTCTAAACTCTTGCCTAATCTCTACTTATTAATTATTATTACGTTATTTTGTATTTTAATGTTTAGATTAAGTTCATTAATAATATTACTTACATACTTTGAAAACATAAACGGATGTCATACTCTCAACTCGTATAGCATTGTATCGATGTCTAATCAATATTTAATAATAATGGGGAAACCCGCATAAAATTGAGTTTGAAAAGATGTAAAATATACAACATCCGCGTGTTACATGTGAATATGTGATATAAAATATTAAGTTTATAAGACACTGATAATTCTATTGAAAAAATATCGTGCATCTAACTTGTGGTATATGTAATATTATTTTAATTTTTTTTTTCTGCGTAAGATACTAATTTGTTCGTGCAAATATATAATATATATGTATCAATGCATTATATTTGNTAATTCTATTGAAAAAAAGTCGTGCATCTAACTTGTAGTATATGTAATATTATTTTAATTTCTTTTTTTTTTTTCTGCGTAAGATACTAATTTGTTCGTGCAGATATATAATATATATATATGTATCAATGGATTATATTTGAATTAGATAAAAAGACTTAGAATATATTTAATATTTATTTTTCTAGGCATAATAATTTATTATTAGTATTAGTATTACATTATCGTTTTTGTTTCACTTTATTTTTGTTTTTTGTTTGGTGTAACAATAGTTTTTCATATATATTTTTAATATTATTTTCAATTTATTATATTGGGATTAGATAAAAAAATTGTAAATTTATATTTTTATATTTATTTTCCTTTTGTAATAACTTTATATAACTCATTTTTTTCTTATATAAATATTTAGAATTATAATAAAATTATTTCAACTTTTATTGTAAATAAACATTAATTCAACTTATATATATTTTTTCTAATTAGATATAAATTTTTATATTTTTCTATTAGAAGAATAAAAGTAAGATATTGAATTGGACAAAATATGTTAAAGAAAGTATTATAGTAGGTAAGATGTAATAAAAGAAAATTATTGAATTAGGCAAAATATAATATTAGGAAAAGTATTATAGTAGGTAAGATGTAATAAAAGAATAAAAGTAAGATATTGAATTATGCAAAATATAATATTAGGAAAGTATTAAAGTATGTAAATATATAAAAAGGAAAAATGCTAAATATGTTAATATTAGGCTCGGATGACACCGAAGCACCAGATTTTTTTCCAAAGCTAACAAAGCATGAGAAACAGACACATAGGATAGGAGGATTTTGAATTAATATATAGGGGATATATATATATATATATATATATATGGTTGGGTTCAAATGGAACCATGTCATTATATGTGAACTTAGGGACTCATTTTGACCATTAGATTGGATAATTTTGATGGTTGAGATCATGACATGTCAGTCATTATATGTGAACCTAGGTACTCATCTTGACCATTAGATTGGATAATTTTGATGGTTGAGATCATGACACGTTAGCAGTGTATTTATGTAAAATATTGCATTAAATTAATAAAAAGGGTATTTTGGACATATAACAACGTTTATAAAGAGCGCTGCATTGCTCTTTAGAAAGCACAACGGATAAAGAAGAAAAAGGCACCGCGACTTTATACAAAAAGCATCACAAAATTCGTCTACAATTACGGGCAAATTCAAAAATTGAAAAAAAACTCAAATCTTCAACAAACCATAACTTTCTCAATTTTTTTTCGTTTTAAATAAGATATATATCAAATTAATCACATTCTCAAGATCTACGATATAAGATACATATTGCATGTTTAAAAACATAAAAATAAATACATGTAATTAAATTAAAAAAACTTAACGGTGAAAGTATCGCATATGATAATATTTAGCACTACGGTGATGTATACAAAAACACCACTATTTATGAGTAAGAATCTGGATTTTACTATATAACTAGTGCTTTTATAATAAAGTAGCAATGCTTTTTTTATATGTTGGCAGTGCTACAAGCTTGACAATCTCAGGGTTGCTTTTTTCATATTGTGTCAGCGCTTTTTTACTACACTAAAAYTGCTTTTTTTGCCCAACTCATAGTTGTTAAAAACTTGGCCCAACATTCAACCCTCTACCCGATTCAACCAGCAACACCCGTTCACCATCACCAGTCAGCCGCCCCTGCGCAAAGCCACCACCGTCCAACAAATCTACAATTTTGGCACAACCAAAACAATACAAATATATCGACAAAAAGAATTAAGAATCAACAGCCCCAGAGATCCCCAACAACAACGAGCAGTTGCCCAAGAGATCGACGGATCGCCGTCGTGTCGGTGAATTACAGACTTGCGCCGAAGAACCCGCTCTCGGCGGCCTACGACGAACAGGCCTTCACCACCGCTCGCCGAACAGGAAAGGTTTTGGGTCAGGCAACAGGCCTTCACCACGGCATACCGAACGCCAGACTGGCGCTGGAGAACCCGCTCCCGGCGGTGTACGACGAACAAGCCTTCACCACCGCCTACCGAACGCCGCTGCCAAACGCCGCCACCGCCTCGCCAAACAGGACAGGTTTTGGGTCAGGCAACAGGCCCTTCACCACCGCCTACCGAACGCCGCCAAGTCCGTCGCCACCGTCGTTTTCAGAGGAGGCGAAGCGGCGCCTGCACCGCCGCCTACCGAACGTCGTTGTTGTTGGGGATCCACGTCGCTGCGGCCGTTCAATCGGCGGGCAACAACACTCGACGCGTCGCCAATTTCTGAAATTGGTGAACCTGGTGCATCGCCGCCATCTTTTCAGACACAACGACTGCCTTTCCATCCCGTTCAACTCAGCCGAGTCGCCACCTGGCTCGCCGAACCTATGGCGTTGCTGCACTCCGTTTGGTTTGATTCTGAGGCGGCCGTGGCTTTCATGGTTCTGAGGCGGCGGATGGTAGGGTTGGGTTCAAGGTTTGGGGGGAAATTAACCTGATTAGGAGGATTGGGTTCAAGGCGACGGATGGTGGGCATTTAACCTGATTAGGATGATTTGTAAAATTACATAAAAGCCCTCCTCCTTCCATATATGTAATTTAATGAATTAAAAAATAGAAAAAATATGGTCCACACATATTATTAGATCTAAGGTCAGGATTGGTCTCTAGGTTCACATATATTGACGTGGGTTTCATTTGAACCTAATCATATATATAATATATATATATATATATATTATATATATATATATAATATATATATATATATATTTATTTTCCTTATATATTAATGTAAAATCCGCATATCCTATGTGTCTGTTTCCCATACTTTGTTAGCTTTTGAAAAAATTATGGTGCTTCGGGTCACCAAACCTAATATATAACTAATTTAATATTTTCGTTTTATATGTTTTTACTTAATTTAATGTTTTTCTATCATTATACCTTTTCTAATTTAATATTTTTCTTTTACTATATGTTATCTATTTTAATATTTTCTTTATTATATTTTGCCTAATTCAATACCATACTTTTATTATACTAGTATAAAAAAGTTATATTTAATTAGAAGATATCTATATAAGTTGAATTAATTTTTATTTATAATAAAAGTTAAAATAAATTTAATTTTAGAATTTCAGATATTCTATTTAAGTAAAATACGAGTTATATAAAATTATTACAAATAGAAATAAATATAAAATATATAAACTTAAATTTGGATATCTAATCCTAATATAACGCATTGAGAATAATATTAAAAATTTATATGAAATACTATTTTGCACTATAAAAAAGAGAGAGAAACAACAATAACAAGAACTAATAATAATAAATTATTACACATAGGAAAATAAATATTAAATATATTGTAAATCTCCCTATCTAATTTCAATAAAATGCATTGATAAACACAATATATATCTATATGAACAAATTAATGTCTTACGCAAATATTTTTTGAAAAAATGAAACAAAAAAATATAAAAAATAATATATTACATATACTAAAAGTTAGATATACAACATTTTTAATATAATTATCAGTATTTTATAGATTTTAATTTTTCATATCCTATATTTACAGGCGACTCGCGGGTGTTGTATGTTTTACAATTTTAAAAAATCAATTTTATAAGGATTTTCTTTCAAGTATAGGGTATTTTTCTATATCTTATAAAAATAGTTAAAATATATTTATTGTGAAACCAGTGTTACTCTGATTATAACAGATAATGCTCTGGTTTATGTGTAAAAAAAATTTTATTGTGAAGAATAATCTTTGTGTAAATAGAAAAATAATGTTACAATTTTTGTGGCATTTTTAATATAAATTTTTTAGTATTTTTAATGAGTGTTACTTTTTTTCAAATCCCGCATAATATGCGGGTGTTAAACTAGTATATATGTATAGGGTTATGATCATGTGAGAACCAAATCCCTGTGTGGGAACTTTAGGAACCGCTATATTACATTATATGTGATGCTAATTTAAATAATGCAAAATGCTATTTATATTTTCACATTGCTATTTTTATGTTCCCTTGATTTTTACTATGATCTTATTAGCATGTACATGATTCATAAATAGCATCACATACTATGTAATTTAGTAGGTTCCTAGTTACCACACAGGGATTGGTTCCCATGTGAACTCACCCCTATATATATATATATATATATATATATATATATATATATATATATATATATTTATTTATTTATATATAATCCGAGCAAAATTAAAGAAAAAGAAAGAACCAAAATTTCAAAGCGATCGGTGTAAGTGAATTTTTCAAACCACGCTGATAAGATCGAACTTGCCCCAAAAATCCAATTATCTAGATTTATGTATGAGTTGGTTTATGGGGCAACGAAAAACCAGAATCACCTTCTTCCTTTTTCCTTCACCACAGCGCACAACATCACACTTGGGCCACCCGCCGACGCACACTAATGGCGGCAATAGAAAGAGTTGTTGCAAGCAGTTCAGGCGGAGGAATCTCTGGTGTTCGAATTTGATGTCCTGATTTCAGTTCGAGGATCCGATCGGCCCCTTTTCCGGCAAAGAAAATATTTTTATTTTTATTTTGAAACTGGTTTCATATATATGTGTGTGTGTGTATGTGTGTGTGTTATACGGTTTTGCTACAAAACCAACTGCTGGTTCTATAAGATATTTTTATTTTGAGATTGTCTCGATTTATGATCAAGGATGCACCTGTTGTGAGTGCGAACGATACGAGTTTCGATCATAGAGTCGCCCTTGATGAGTGGACACAAGGGGACTATCTCTGCCGGCATTATATCCTGAATGGATCAGACAATGCGCTGTAATTAAATAGCAGCTGATTTCCCTATTGATTAACCTCCGAAGCGGATAAGATCCCAAGAGGTTCGTCTATACCAGCAGATGAAATAGGAGCTTCTACGTTCAAACTTCTAACACTAAGGGACAGAGTATGCCGTTCTTTCGTACCTTTCTGACTTTCTATCCTTCTTTTTGATAGGACAGGTAAGATTGATTTTCTATTTTCCCCCGGTTTCTCTTTCTGGGTATTCCAACTTTTGGGGTATATAGTTCGGTTAAGAGTACTGCTAAAGAACTATGGTTGTCCTTGGAGAATAAGTACAAGGTTGATGACGTCGGCACTAAGAAGTTTATTGTCGGATAGTTCTTGGAGTTTGTCATGGTTGACTCGAAAACCGTGATGAGCCAACTCCAAGAGTTGCAAATGATTTTTCAAAGCATACACGCTGAAGATATGCACGTGTGTGAAAACTTCCAAGTGATGGCTATTGTTCTGAAGCTACCACAAAGCTGGAGGTATTTCAAGAACTATCTGAAGTATAAACGAAAGCAAATGACTTTGAGAAAGCGTGTGATAATCCTTTGACTTGAGTTCAATACGCACCTTGTTTACTGAGTGATGTACTTTGACCATTACCAATGTTTGCACTCCTTTTTGGGGTGGATATGGCTTGTGTTGGGTACATCATGCACTACAAAAAAATCCGGCAATTCTGGCGGATATGCTGACGGGCAAAAAGCCGTCAGCAATGCTGGCGGAAATACTGGCGGAAGAAAATGCTGGCGGCCATGGCCGTCAGCATATATACCCGTCAGTATCCCCTCAGGGAAAGAGCGGGAAACTATCCCGATTAATTATCCTGACGGCCTTGCCCTTCAGGATATAATTTTTAATTAAAAAAAATAAAAAAATATATGCTGACGGCCCTTGCCCGTCAGAATTATTAAATAAAAATGAAAAAAAAAAAAGCTGACGGGCAAGCCGTCAGCAATTTATTTAAAATATAATTTATAATATTATAATTATAATACATATAAATTAATATTATATATTTATAATTTAATTTATTATTTATAAAATAAAATATATAATTATATTAATTATTTATAAATATAATATAATATAAATTATACATTTATAAATATAATATAATATAATAATTATATATTTATAAATAATATTATATATTTATAAAAATAATATATTATTATTAATATACATTATATAATAAATATATATTTCAAATAATATATATTTATAATTATTTATAAATAATTATATTTATAATATATATATATATATATATATATATATATATTTATTTATAAATATATTTATAATAATATTATGCATTTATATATTATTATTCATAAATATAATCTACATTTATAAATATAATATAATTAATTATAATTATACTTATAACTTAATTTATATATCTAATATATATTAAAAGTATATAATCTTTCACATGTAATCGACTTGGCGAGACGGTAACACCACTCTTCTATTTGCAAGAGGTGTCTGGGGTTCGAATCCCACCCATGCCACATGTGGGTAATGAAATTAACACAGGTTGGGTTGTGGGTTGGGCTCCTGCGGGCTTGGGCTAGGCCCGCCAGTTTTTTTTTTTATAATATTTTAAAAATGCTGACGGGCTTGACCCGCCAGCAATACTGACGGGCCAGCCCGTCAGCATTTATAAAATTAAAAAAAAAGGGGGGGGGAATACTGACGGGAAGTATTGCTGACGGCCGATACCCGTCAGCAGGCCGTCAGTATTTCTGACGGGTACGTTAAAGCCGTCAGGATACTGGAATCCTGATCACAAAAATACTGACGGCCATTATCCGTCAGGAGGCCGTCAGTATTCTCTATACTGACGGAATCCTGACGGATAATGGCCGTCAGCATTGCCGGATTTTTTTGTAGTGATGATTTAAATGAAGGTGGTAGTTGAGTCAAGAAAGAATTCATTTCTCGATTGGAATTTCGAGAGAGATCACTCATAATCTCTATATTAGGTTGACTAAAGTCATTGACCAATGTAAGAGACATATTCGATATAGAGTTGAGTATTTAGTTGTCGACTAATAAAGATGAGATAAATTGATTAAGCCATTGAGATAGACACTTGGATAAATTTTAAGCTTAATTGAGTGATTTAGAATGAAAGAAACTTCACCAAAGTTTTGTATAAAGGTTATAATTCGTTGAGTTCAAGTGAATGTTCTTTATATATTGAGTTCGTCCAACTAAGTCGTCTAAGAGTTTTGTTTGGATCATCATTAGATTGATATCATATATAAAGGCCTATAGGGTCACACTATATGCAATTACTTCTCCGACTTAAAAGTGTATCAAGAAAGTGATAAATAATCAACTTGAATTGTAATATTTAATTGATTAACAATTATGATGTTAGTTTCTATTAGATTGAAATTATTTAATTAAATTAGATTGAATTTGTATTTAATTATTTAATTTATATTAATAATGGTACTTGGACCAAAATTATTTTGGGCCCATGTCTTGGACAGTCCAACCCTTTTTAGGATTAGGGTTCTCTTATGTACCTAGTATAAATATAACATAAAGTCAGAAGTTGAATAGAGAGAGTTTTTAGAAAAATATCATAACAAATCCTGATTTTGAGATTGGGGAGTTCTTGTAAGAGATTTCCTAACTTTTTCACGATAGCAATACACTAAAATTGGATCTTACACTAGAAGAATTAATTGCGTGGATACTTTAGTATTGAACTCGAATCTGGGTTTACTGTAAGGTTTTTATTCTTTATCTCGTTTATTTATCGTATAAATATATTCGTTCACAGTATGGATCCGTTGGATCTAATTTTTTTTAAACTTCCGCTGCACGAGCATGGTGTTCATCTCTACGAATTCCAACAGCGGTATCTCCTCTGCTCCAGATAGTCGTGTCACGGAACTCCATACACAATTGTACGCTTTAAAGAGTCAGGTCAAGTCTCAACTTGTGGCTAACGAGCGGGCACATTAGGAGTAGCTCCAGACGATGCGCGTGAACGAATGGAGATGTAGGCGATTCTCATTCAACAGGTGATGGAGGAAGTCGCCATAGCGATGAGAGCGCAACTTCGACAACCTCCATCTGATCCTCAAGAGTGGTAGTGCTAAATTAAGGAACATTTTGTCAGAATATTTATATTTGACATTTGATTTAAACTGTATAGATTTTAGGATGTTAATTAGTTATGTTATATATTTAATTTTAAAATTTTCTTATCACTACAAATTATGTTGCATATTTGAATTTTGATTTGTGACACAGGTAGAAGAAAAAAAAAATGTAAAATACTTACCGGCTATGAGCCATCTGCAAAATTCTGAGAATGCTGACGGTATGAACCATCGACAGTTGTCGACTAGCAATCTCTGTCAACATTTGGTGACGGGTGACGAATCAGCAACTAGGAGCTTTCCGACAAGAAATACTCATCGATAGAATGTCGATAAATAATAACGAATATAGTTATTTCGTTAGCATATAGTTGTCGATGCCAAAAATACCAAAAGGTAATATTCGTAAGTAAACAGTTATATCCATTAGTATTCATTGTTTTTTTATATAGTGAATTCTCTCATACCATATATACAGGTTGACATTATGATAAATGTTAGTCATCGACAAGAAAACGAGAATGATTTTATTAAGGGAAAATGACATAAAACACTAACTTAAGTTTTATCTTTTACAATTTTACGATACATTAAAAGTTTTTACAATTTTACTAGATTTTCTTATTATTTTTAATTATTACGTATATTTTTAGATTTTTCTTTGTGAATGATTTTGATTGATTTTATCGTCACTTTTATTCTATTCAAATCACCTTTCTTTCCTTCAAATATACCCCTTCATTTGCATCTCATCCCGATTACCCCGATTAGGTTTTTACAATTTCAGGTCGCCGAAGAATATTAGTTTTTACAAATTTTTCCAGGTCGATAGCGATTAGGTTTTTACAATTTTTTTCAGGTCGCGGTGAAGAAGTATTATTTGGGATTTAGGTTTTTACAAATTTTTCCAGTATTATTTGGGATTTAGGGTTTTACGAATTTTTCCAGTATTATTTGGGATTTAGGTTTTTACAAATTTTTCCATCTCGCGATTAGGTTTTTAAAATTTTTTCAGGTGGCGAAGACGTATTATTTGGGATTTAGGTTTTTAAAAAATTCTCCATGTCGATAAAAGAATTTGGATTGATTGGGTTCAAGGTTTTCTTCAAATAGGTGCAGTATTTGGTTCAAGCCAATATTATTTGGGTTTTAATTCGAGAATTTAGTTTTTTACAGGTCGATAGGGTCGGTAGTATTATAATTTCCAATAGTATTTGGGTTTTAATTCGAGAATTTAGATTTTTACGTTTTAGGTCGATATAGTTGGTAGTATCTGGATTTTCATTAGAGGTTTTAGAATTTTACAACTGAATACGAAAGCGGCGGTTTTCTTTAGATGAGTGTTCGCATATTTATAAGTTTCTTGAATTGTTCGCATATTTATAAATTTCTTATAATAATCGTATTTTTTAAATATTTATTTTTTAAATAGGTAATTTTAGAAATTCGCCTTTTATTAACCCGGAGTCTTGGCACTCAAGGCCAAATAGTGTTTCAGCCGAGGTAATTGTGTTTTTCGGAGGCCCAATCTGCCGCGAATGTTGATGAGCCTGGTTCGTGTTGATCAAATGGGGCTGCTAATTGGCCCTTCTCTCGTTTGGACTTGACTGATTGCTTAGTTACCTTGTATCTTTGGACCTTCCCAACAAAGTTTTTACTGTTCCTAATTATGATTGAGTTTAGAGTTGACCCATTTGAGTGGGTCCATTCGATAGGTGTTTTATGTCAATTCCTGTTTAAATTTGCCACATCCGTTCGGGGGATCGTCGTGCTCGTTTATAGGTTCAGTACTTTATTCCCACAAAAGTACTATGTACATATATACTTTGTTCGAGAATTCTGTTTAAAACTCTAAATTACCTTTGCATAATTAGGTGAAGAATAAGTTGAGAACCGAGTATAATCAAATAATAATTGGGGGTATTTTATTTAAAAGAAACTTAGATATTGAATATAATCGTGAAAGGAAAATGACTATTTACTATAGATTTTTAGTTTTTATTTTTATTTATTTTTCTGTCGTGGGAGTTTGAGACGAATAGTCGAGGGTGAGCTCATTTACATTTTCCCCACTCTACTCTATTATATACGTTATATTTGTATAAATATAAACAGTACAATATATAATGGTATTTTAGCCCATCAATCTTCTACATTACTGAAATATTAAAAGACATCTCATTCAGAGATAGATTTGAAGACCTATTCCTAATAAAAATATTAATGAACTTTTTAATTTTTTCAAACTCACGAATCATTCCGAAAAGTTTTCTACCACGAGTCAGGATATTAACATGTTTGCGAGGATAATACTTCATCCATCCCCCAAAATGGACTTAGTCATAATTTTGGTTGTCTAAAAATAATAGGTTTTATTACCTTTATTTTTTCAAATTCATTCATATGTCTATTTAATTATATTAATTTACACTAATTTACTAGATTAATTTTTAAAAAATCAAGTAGAAAATGAATTTGTAATTAAGTAATGACCACAAATGAAAAAGTTAATACTTAAGTTATATTAACCGACAATTTATTATATACTTGGATATAAATATGAGTCTATGTTTTGCTAAAGTATCAAATTAATCCGTGACATTGCATTAAATATTTGTCAGACATCAGTTGCTTTAAAAAAAAAACAACAACAAATTTTGCGCCCCTCCACCAAATACAACACTCATTACATGTAATATATACATACAAGATACATTACATATACATATAGAAAAGCATTTGGGTACAAGCGTACAACGTAGAGGGAACAGTGACTGTAGGCCTAGAAAGATGAAAATGATCATTGCAGATGATGCAAGGACCAAAAGGGGACGCAAGATGAAGCGGAAGGACAAAGAAATTGGAGGCAACAAGGATGATTTGATTGAGCAGCCCCCGTTTGAGAAAGGCCCCCCGGTTTTCGGGGTGGTGTTTGAAGCAATGGTTCTTGCAATCCTATTCAAAGTATTTATTTCAAACATCAGGTCATTTAATATTGACTGAAGTCATTTTTATTATTTTATTTTATTTCACTTTTCAGATTATTTGTGATGCACTCAACGTGTAAGGCACATCTTCAAGGTAATACTATTTATTTATTTATTTTCGCATTTTTTCTAATTAGCAAATATTCTGAGTATATTAAATTTCTTTTCCTTTTTATTTTGGGCTCTGTTTTTTTTAATGTTGGTTTAACGGGTATATATAGTTATTATGAGTTTATTTATTTTTAGAATGTAATATTATTTGTTATCCAATACGCAGTTGCTTGACTTCTGTCTTTTCTTCGTTGTTTATTATTTTAACGGTTTTATTTTATTGTTCCATTCTTCTCTCTTTTCTTTTTTCTTTTTATTTTGGGCTCATTTTGTTTATCGAGGTTTATGCAGATTTTTTTTAATTATTTTATTCTTCCGTTTAAGAGTTTAAATGTAAAGTAAAATCTTAATATAAATATTTTTAATTTTCTTTTTCAGCATCTTCTTCTCAACTCTGTTTTTTTTTGTCCAATTCGATTTTATCGAGTTTTTGCAAAACTATTTTATTCTTTTTTCTTATACGAAAATTCTAATATATAATATAATTTTATTTTCCTTATTATTTTAGGCAGGTTTGAAGCGATCTGCAAGAGTTTGAGGATATTGTCACGGACGAGTGCACGGCAGCGGAAGTTGTCCGTGCGGCGCCGAGCGTGCCTCCTCGAACATGTCAGAGAAACATAAAGGCACCTCGGCAAGCCTCGGTTGTGTGGCCATCGAATTACAAGGGACAAGAAAAGGGAAAAAGAAACCAACACATGGATAATGATAGTTTCTATTAAACTCCAAATGAGAAGGTTAATACTTAAGTTATATTAACCAATAATTTATTATATACTAGGATATAAATATGAGTCTATGTTTTGGTAAAGTATCAATTTAATCCATAGGAATCAAATGTTTAACATATTTTATATATAAAAAGGATTATTGCATTAAATCTTTGTCAGACATCAGATGCTTTAAAAAAACAACAACAACAACAAATTTTGGCCCCCTCCACCAAATACAACACTCATTACATGTAATATATACATACATGATACATTACATATACATATAGTAAAGCATTTGGGTACAACACTCATTACATGTAATATATACATACATGATACATTACATATACATATAGAAAAGCATTTGGGTACAACGTACAACGTAGAGGGTACAGTGACTGTACACATCCACGTGACCATACCTCTCTTACATTAACCCTTCGTTTCTACACTTCATTTCTTGTAGGTGGGCATAAAAAATTCCATTTTTTGTTTTTTTGCGTGCTTGATTTAGTCCACAACATGTATCACCGTGATAAACCAGTGCCTAGAAAGATGAAAGTGATCATTTGAAAGGACCAAAAGGGGACGCAAGATGAAGCAGAAGGACAAAGGAATTGGAGGCAACAAGGATGATTTGATTGAGCAGCCCTAGCCTGGGAAAGGCCACCTAGTTCTT
>BMAC01000178.1:1059691-1089155 GCA_014905375.1 Phtheirospermum japonicum
CGATGCCTTGTGGCTCGCTAGGCAGCAAGGTCTACTGCTAGCTCTACTGTCCACCGCGCTAGACGTGATCTGCACACATCCGCCTACACCTTGCCCGATCTCAGCTGCATGAGCTTTTACGGCTTGACATGGAAAGTCAGACACCCTCCAAGCTTCTTGAGGTATTGCCCGGCCTCTTGAGACTTGCTTGGTAGGTCACTCCACCAAGACGCTGTTCTGGAGATTCCCCCGTTCGACACCACCTGGCACTCACACTAGATGTCCCTCGGTCTCTGGTCCTCCACAGGTGAAATGGCCCTCTCGTGCTCGAAGCCCGACCTTGATGTCGGCCTGTCCTTCGTGCGCTTGGTCACGTCATTCTTCTAACTTTGGTCGTTGATGACACTCCCGATTTTGATACCGTCCAGTTCATCACTCCGCTCGGCCCCCACGTTGGCCACGTCCCCAACTTACCGGCAATGTCTCGCAGATAACTAGGCACTGTGCCTAGTCATACTAGAATTAGGATAGACCTCATCATGATGACGCCGTGCGACTCGATCCCAATTGTTGTCCCTGTAGTTGTGTTAGTTCATGGGCTCACCCCGCCGGTGCCGGGTACTTGTTTGGCAAGTACCGGCATCTCCGTCTTGATGGTCTTTGCTGCTGGTCCTACCACCACGGACATGCTCGGCTTATCTGCTGCCTGATAAGCCAAGTCCATGTGGTTGGCCGTCCCACATGAGTAATCCCCGATCCTCGTCCCGTATGATGACCCTGAGCGCCTTGCTTAAGCAAAAAAGCATGCTACGGTTGCCTCCTTGATCACCATATCGCCATGCGTCCGAAAGGGATTTAGGGCACTCGCAAGCACCTACAAGTTGGCTTGGTGTGGCTGCCTCGCCGTGGTGCATCGTCGGTTGATCGGCATGGTTAACTACTCCTTGCCGCGTTTCGTGGACCACCCTTGATCCGTTCATCTCCATGCAAGTCATCGGCTCGATCGATAAGCCGGACGACAATTTTAACCCTATTACATTGTACAGTGACTGTACACATCCACGTGACCATACCTCTCTTACATTAACCMTTCGTTTCTACACTTCATTTCTTGTAGCTGGGCATAAAAAATCCCTTTTTTTTTTGCGTGCTTGATTGAGTCCACACCATATTTCACCGTGAAAAACCAGTGCCTAGAAAGATGAAAGTGATCACTGCAGATGGTGCAAGGACCAAAAGGGGACGCAAGATGAAGCGGAAGGACAAAGAAATTGGAGGCAACAAGGAAGATTTGATTGAGCAGCCCCAGTTTGGGAAAGACCACCTAGTTCTCGGGGTGGTGTTTGAAGCAATGGTTCTTGCAATCCTATTCAAGGTATTAATTTCTAACATGTGGTCATTTAATATTGACTGAAGTGATTTTTATTATTTTATTTTACTTTTCAGATTATTTGTGATGCACTCAACATGTAAGACACATCGTCAAGGCAATACTATTTATTTATTTATTTTTGCATTTTTTTAATTAGTAAATAATATGAATATATTAAATTTCTTTTCCTTTTTATTTTGGGCTCTGTTTTTTGAATGTCGGTTTAACGGGTTTATGCAGTTATTATGAGTTTATTTATTTTTAGAAGGTAATATTATTTGTTATCCAATATGCAGTTGCTTGGCTTTTTTTTTTCTTCGTTTGTTTATTGTTTTAACGGGATTTTTTATTGTTCAATTCTTCTCTCTTTTCTTTTTCCTTTTTATTTTGGGCACATTTTGTTTATCGAGGCTTATGCAGATTTTTTTAATTATTTTATACTTCTGTTTAAGTGTTTAAATTTAAAGTAAAATTTTAATATATATATATTTTTTAATTTTCTTTTCCGGCATCTTCTTCTCTGCTCTTTTTTATTTTTTGTCCAGTTCGATTCTATTGAGTTTATGCAAAACTATTTTATTCTTTTTTCTTATACGAAAATTTTAATATATAATATAATTATATTTTCCTTATTATTTTAGGTAGGTTTGAAGCGATCTGTAGGAGTTTGAGGATATTTTCACGGATGCGCGCACCATCATGCTGCACGGCAGCGGAAGTTGTCCGTGCGGCGCCGGGCGTGCCTCCTCGAACATGTCAGATAAGCATAAAGACACCTCGAAAAGCCTCAGTTATGTGGCCATCGAATTACAAGGGAAAAGAAAAAGGAAGAAGAAACCAACACATGAAGAATAATAGATTATATTAAACTTTAACTCGTTGTTAGAAGTTAGTTTCTCGTTACAAAGTTCAGTAGGACGAGAGGCCTATTTATACAATACGATTGCTTAGGTTTAGAGTTCGACTTGCCCCTTTCTCAAGCTACACTCTAGTCCAAAAAACTTCAGCCCATCAGCGCCGCTTGGCCTTGGAAAACCCTAATCTAGACTCTACACACGTCCAAGTACGTTTGGCCCAAAAATACGTATGGAAAACCCGTCCGTAAAGGAAACCTAATAACAAAAGATACGTCCTACACAAGGAAACAATATCCTACGAGGGTTCTTCTTACCAAGGAAGTCTCCTAATGGAATTTGGCTCTTGCAAGGTCGGATTGGTCCAGCGCATCCAATATCTTTGCTTGGCATGGGCCTACCTGTCGGCCCATGCGACTTCTTCACTTCGGCTACGTTCTCCTCTGCCCACCGTGTCCGATTAAGTCGTAGAGTTCCGTGCGATGCCATCCGTGTCATGCTCGTCCCTCTTGTTAGCCCTTGACTCGAGTCCTCGCCGTGTGCTGCGGCTTGATCTCGCGCACGTGCCGGCTTGTTTCTTGTGCCTATCCCTTCGCACAGTCCCACGTCCTGTTGCCATCTGGTCCACAGAAGCTTCGGCGTCGTGCCTAGCTATTGGCGTCGTGCACCTTTGCAAGTCACACGAACCAAGAGTCTCGGCAGCCTCAGCCGAATAGCTTCGGTGACACCCATCACTCGCTCCGCGCCCCTTGCCTAGTGATTTAGCGTGGCTTGGCGCACAGATGACTCGTTCCGCCGAGTCAAATGTCACGGGTGGTGACTATCTCCCCCACCTCACCTCGTATCGCCCTCTATGTGAGCCTCCCGATTGCTCTTGGGTGATGATGGTAAGAGGGAACGCACGCCTTGGTCCATAGCTTTCCTCCGAGGTTGCGTCGAGTGTTATCTGAACGCCCCGTTCCGTTCTTGACCTCGTTGCTCATTGGTTCAGTCGACCACTCCACTTTACCTTGTGCGAAAGACTCGCACAAGCCAGCGATGCCTTTTGGCTCGCTAGGCAGCAGGGTCTACTACTAACCCTACTGTCCACCGCGCTAGACGTGATCTGCACACGTCCGCCTACGCCTTGACCGGTCCCATCTGGAAGAGCTTTTCCGGCTTGACCCGACAAGTCAGTCGCCCTCCAAGCTTATTGAGGTATTGCCCGACCTCTCTTCACTGAGACGTTGTTCCGGAGATTCCCCAGTTCGACACCACCTGGCACACACACTGGATGTCCCTCGGTCTCGGGTTCCTCCGCAGGTGAAATGGCCCCCTCGTGCTCGAAGCCCGACCTTGATGTCGGCCTGTCCTTCGTGCGCTTGGTCACCGCCATTCTTCTAACTTTGGCCATTGATGGCACTTCTGGTCTTGATACCGTCCAGTTCATCACTTCACTCGGCCCCCACGTTGGCCCCGTCCCCAACGTACCGGCAATGTCCCGCAGATAACCATGCACTGCGCCTGCTCATACTAGAATTGGGATAGACCCAATCAGGATGACGCCATGCGTCTCGGTCCCAATTRTTGTCCCTGTAGTTGTGTTAGGCCATGGGCTCGCCCCGTCTAGGCCAGGTACTTGTTTGGCAAGTACCGTCATCTCCGTCTTGATGGTCTTTGCTGCTGGTCTTACCATCACGGACATGCCCGACTTACCTCCTACCTGATAAGCCAAGTCCATGTGGTTGGCCGTCCCACATGAGTAATCTCCGATCCTCGTCCCGTATGATGAACCTTGGCGCCTTGCATAAGCACAAAGCGCGCTACGGTTGCCTCCTTGATCACCATATCGCCATGCGTTCGAAAGGGATTTAGGGCACTCGCACGCCCCTACAAGTTGGCTCGGTGTGGCCGCCTCGCCGTGGTGCATCGTCGGTTGATCGGCATGGTTAATTACTCCTTGCCGCGTCTCCTGGACCACCCTTGACCCGTTCACCTTCATGCAAGTCGTCGACTCGATCGATAAGTCAGACGACAATGTTAACACTATTAGAGAGTCAACCCTTTGGCTCGCTAGTGAAGGGATCTGCCCGGTCCCTCGCATGGCCACAAATGAAAAAGTTAATACTTAAGTTATATTAACCAACAATTTAATATATACTGGGATATAAATATGAGTCTATGTTTTGGTAAAGTATCAAATTAATTCGTAGGAATCAAATGTTTAACATATTTTATATATAAAAAGGATATTGCATTAAATATTTGTTAGACATCAGTTGATTTAAAAAAAAAAAAAAATTTGCCCCCTCCACCAAATACAACACTCATTACATGTAACATATACATACATGATACATTACATATAGAAAAGTATTTGGGTACAACGTACAACGTTGAGGGTACAGTGACTGTACACATCCACGTGACCATACCTCTCTTACATTAACCCTTCGTTTGAGTCCACGCCATGTTTCACCGTGAAAAACCAGTGCCTAGAAAGATGAAACTGATCACAGCAGATGGTGCAAGGACCAAAAGGGGACGCAAGATGAAKCAGAAGGACAAAGAAATTGGAGGCAACAAAGATGATTTTATTGAGCAGCCCCAGCATGGGAAAGACCACCTGGTTCTTGGGGTGGTGTTTAAAGCAATGGTTCTTGCAATTCTATTCAAGGTATTTATTTCAAACATGTGGTCATTTAATATTGACTCAAGTCATTTTTATTATTTTATTTTATTTTACTTTTCAGATTATTTGTGATGCATTCAACATGTAAGGCACATCTTCAATGTAAAACTATTTATTTATTTATTTTTGCATTTTTTTTAATTAGTAAATATTCTGAGTATATTAAATTTTTTTTCCTTTTTATTTTTGGCTCTATTTTATTTTAATGTCGGTTTAACGGGTTTATGCAGTTATTATGAGTTTATTTATTTTTAGAATGTAATATTATTTGTTATCCAATAAGCAGTTGCTTGGCTTCTGTCTTTGCTTCGTTCTTCATTGTTTTATCGATTTTTTTTATTGTTCCATTCTTCTCTCTTTTCTTTTTCCTTTTTATTTTGGGCTCATTCTGTTTATCGAGGTTTATGCAGATTTTTCTAATTGTTTTATTCTTCTGTTTAAGAGTTTAAATGTAAAGTAAAACTTATATATATATATATATATATATATATATATATATATATATATATATATATATTAATTTTCTTTTTCGGCAATTTCTTGCCTGCTCTGTTTTTTTTATCCAGTTTGATTTTATTGAGTTTATGCAAAACTGTTTTATTCTTATTTCTTATACGAAGATTTTAATATATAATATTATTTTATTTTCCTTATTATTTTAGGCAGGTTTGAAGCGATCTGCAGGAGTTTGAGGATATTTTGACGGACGCGCGCACCACCATGGTGCACGGCAGCGGAAGTTGTCCGTGTGGCGCCGGGCGTGCCTCCTTGAACATTTCAGAGAAGCATAAAAGCACATCGGCAAGCCTTGATTGTGTGGCTATCGAATTACAAGGGATAAGAAAAGGGAAATAGAAACCAACACATGGAGAATGATAGTTTCTATTAAACTTTAACTCGTTGTTAGAAGTTAGTTTCTTGTTACAAAGTTCAATAGGACGAGAGGCCTATTTATACACTACGATCGCTTAGGGTTAGGGTTCGGCTTGCCCCTTCCTCAATCTACACTCTAGTCCAAAACACATTGGCCCATCAGCACCGCTTGGCCTTGGAAAACCCTAATCTAGACTCTACACAAATCCAAGTACGTCCGGCCCAAAAATACGTATGGGAAACTCGTCCGTAAAGGAAACCTAATAACAAAAGATACGTCCCACACAGGAAATAGTATCCTACAAGGGTTCTTCTTGCCAAGGAAGTCTCCTACTGGACTTTGGCTCTTGCCAAGTCGGATTAGTCCAGCGCATTCGATATCTTCGCTTGGCATGGGCTTACTTGTCGGCCCATGAGACTTCTTCACTTCGTCCACGTTCTCCTCTTCCCACCATGTCCGATTAAGTTGGAGAGTTCCGTGCGATGCCATCCGTGCCACGCTCATCCCTCTTGCTCGCCCTTGACTCGAGTCCTCACAGAAGCTTCGGCATCGTGTCTAAATATTGGCGCCGTGCACCTTCACAGGTCACACGAGCCACAAGTCTCGGAAGCCTCAGCCGAATAGCCTCGGTGACGCCCCATACCATTCTTGACCTCGTTGCTCATTGGTTCAGTTGACCACTCCACTTTGCTTTGTGCGAAAGACTCGCACAAGCCAGCGATGCCTCGTGGCTCACTAGGCAGCAGGGTCTACTGCTAGCCCTACTGTCCTCCGCGCTAGACGTGATCATCACACGTTCGCCTACGCCCTGCCCGATCCCAGCTGGATGAGCTTTTCCGGCTTGACATGGAAAGCCAGTCGCCCTCCAAGCTTCTTGAGGTATTGCCCGGCCTCTCGAAACTTGCTTGGTAGGTCTCTCCATTGAGACGCTGTTCTGGATATTCCCCCGTTCGACACCACCTGGCACACACACTAGATGTCCCTCGGTCTCGGGTTCCTCCGCAGGTGAAATGGCCCTTTGTACTCGAAGCCCGACCTTGATGTCGTCTTGTTCTTCGTGCGATTGGTCACCGCCATTCTCCTAACTTTGGACGTTGATGGAACTCCCGGTCTTGATACCGTCCAGTTCATCACTCCGCTCGGCCTTAACGTTGGCCCCTCCCCAACGTACCGGAAATGTCCCGCAGATAACCAGACACTGCACCTGCTCGTACTAGAATTGGGATAGACCCAATCAGGATGACGCCGTGCGTCTCGATCCCAATTGTTGTCCATGTAGTTGTGTTAGGCCATGAGCTCGCCACGCTAAGGCCAGGTACTTGTTTGGCAAGTACCGGTATTTCCGTCTTGATGGTCTTTGCTGCTGGTCCTACCATCATGGACATGCCCGACTTACCTCCTGCCTGATAAGCCAAGTTCATGTGGTTGGCCGTCCTACATGAGTAATCCTCGATCCTCCTACTGTATGATGACCCTGAGCGCCCTGCATAAGCACAAAGCGCGCTACGGTTGCCTCCTTGACCACCATATCTCCATGAGTCTGAAAGGGATTTAGGCACTCGCACGCCCCTACAAGTTGGCTCGGTGTGGCCGCCTCGCCGTGGTGCATCGTCGGTTTGGTCGTCATGGTTAATTACTCCTTTTCACGTCTCTTGGACCACCCTTGAACCGTTTATCTCAATGCAAGTCGTTGGCTCGATCGATAAGCCGGACGACAATATTAAACCTATTAGAGAGTCAACCCTTTGGCTCGCTAGTGAAGGGATCTGCCCGGTCCCTCGCATGGTGTCGACTCTCCCCAAGTCGCTCTGCCTCATTGCTCTACTAGCTGCCTCTCTCCTCAGTACTCCGCGGAAGAGTCCCCAGTCACCGGTGTACTTGCTGCACCAGCCTGCTTCTCCGGGTGTTATTGCCCGAGCAATGCCTTGATCAAGGCCATCGATGTCGTTGTGGATGGTCGACCCACATAGACAGATGCGAGTCGCCCCAACAACTTGCCTTCGACTGTGGTTCGCTCCCCCACCAAACCCTTCGCCACTACCGCGAATTAGATCGGTCCGGTCTGCTCTCTTGAACCTTGCCGTGCGTTCATAAACGCTTCACACTCCTTGTAGCCACCGCTCTTCCATTCTGGCCTCCGGCCGTAAGGGTTGGTTCGCCCTTAGTCATGCAGGATCATGGATAGACCGCCTTGGTTGCCACGTCGCGATCTTGCTCCATGCTCTTGACCAAAATGAAGGGGTCAACTCGCAGCTTGGGAGTGTTGTAGTGAACAATGCCTCCTCCATGTTGCCCCTCCTTGCGCAAGGATGTTGCTGATCCTTTGCAAGTCCTCGACCCTCTAAACAATTCCGGCCCTTGACCAGGCACACGTGTTGGCTCCGCGCAGCCCTTGACTTAACAAGGCCGAAGTCGCCAATCAGGTTGTTAATCCGCACCGCCTCCTCTATGGTGGCCAGGATCTCGCCTGAATACGAGTCAATGACTCGTCTAAGGGTATCTAAATACCCATACGCCATAGATCAGCTCCGGATAGGTGCCTCCGCTGGTCATAAAAAATAAAAAATTCCATTTAGCCATGAGATGGTTCGATTCATCTCCCTCCGTCTTCGCCCTGCCTTGGTTCCTTCTTGGTCCCATCTCGTGCGATCTCGGAGAATGGTCACAGATTTGCCTACCGCGTTGGATCTGGTTTACACATAGGGTGTCGTCAGTGACGCCTTGCTGTACCGGACATGGATCTGCCTACCTGGCCGAATCCGTCTTGCTGAAGGGGTCTCACTGGCGCAAGAACCCCTGCGGCACAACACGCTTGTGTCGCACGGATCGTCCCTCCGGTCGGAATATTCTTCAAAGGGGCCTCGGTTCCCCTTGCAAACCTCCCAAACGATCCAAGATGTCCCTTTTTCACGTTTGAATACCGCCAATAAGATCTCTCCCACATACATTGGGTTGGCGCCGGTGTCAACTTTAACGGCTCTTTTGCTTTCTTCGCTGCATACTTTGGGATTTGTAGGCTCTGCGGAATCAGGAGCCGAGCTGGCTCTGATACCACCTGTCACGGACGCGCACACCACCATGGTGCACGGTAGCGGAAGTTGTCCGTGCGGCGCCGGGCATGCATCATCGAACATGTCAGAGAAGCATAAAGGCACTTCGACAAGCCTCGGTTGTTTGGCCATCGAATTACAAGGGACAAGAAAAGAGAAAAAGAAACCAACACATGGATAATGATAGTTTCTATTAAACTCCAAATCGTTGTTAGAAGTTAGTTTCTTGTTACAAAGTTCAATAGGACGAGAGGCCTATTTATACACTACGATCGCTTAGGGTTAGGGTTCGACTTGCCCCTTCCTCAAGCTACACTCTAGTCCAAAACACTTCGGCCCATCAGCGCCGCTTGGCCTTGGAAAACCCTAATCTAGACTCTATATACGTCCAAGTACGTCCGGCCCAAAAACACGTATGGGAAACCCGTCCGTAAAGGAAACTAATAACAAAAGATACGTCCCACAAAAGGAAACAGTATCCTACAAGGATTCTTCTTGCCAAGGAAGTCTCCTACTTGACTTTGGCTCTTGCCAAGTCGGATTGGTCCAGCGCATTCCATATCTTCGCTTGGCATGGGCCTACCTGTCGGCCCATGTGACTTCTTCACTTCAGCCACGTGCTCCTCTGCCCACCGTGTCCGATTAAGTAGGAGAGTTCTGTGCGTTGCCATTCGTGCCACGCTCGTCCCTCTTGCTCGCCCTTGACTCGAGTCCTCGCCGTGTGCCGCGGCTTGGTCTCGCGCGCGCGCCTGCTTGTCGGCCGCGCCTATCCCTTCGCACAGTCCCGCGTCCCATTGCCATCCGGTCGCCTAGCTATTGGCGCCGCGCACCTTCGCAGGTCACGCGAGCCACAAGTCTTGGCAGCCTCGGCCGAATAGCCTCGGTGCCGCCCATCACTCGCTCCGCGCCTCTTGCCGAGTGATTTAGCACCGTTTGGCGCATAGATGACTTGTTCCGCCGTGTCACGACTTTGTTAAAGGAATCTTTTTTTTTTTTTTTTGTTATTTACGTGAATGGTTATGGGCTGCCAATTGGAAATTGGGCTTTTAAGCTCAATTCGAGATTGGGCATGGTCGCTTTATATTATTAAGTTCTTGTGCTTGATGTGAGTTAATTTTATTTTCGAGACCCTAAGCTATGTGATTGATGTAGAAATTGAACAGGCTGAGCTGCGAAAATGAAGGTGAGCGTGGTTTTTATTTTTTCCAAACTCTGAAAGCTACCTTTTCAATTAGTAATTTTTTTAAATTTTGTGATTGATGGTGTGGGTCATCTTTTAACACTGTTTTTCTTTGTCACTGTTGGTTTAAAATAGCGTTTCCGAGCAATTAGTTTATCTAACTAGTGGGTTTTCTTTTGGTGTGCTCCTCGATCATTAATATCTAAGGTCCATCTAAAAATTGTTTGTCTCAATTTTCAAGATAAATTGTTGAGTGCAAAAATATCTAGTATTAGCTATGTACATTAGAGAGAAAATTCCGTTAATTGGTGCATATTCACAAATGTTGTTCTTTCTTAGGCTCAGTTAAATTTTCTTTTCTGATTTCATGACTTAACAAAAAAAAAAAAAAAGATGAATAATAATCTCTCTTTTTCTTCTTTTCCTTTGAGTTTGAGGTCTTTCCTGGCTTATAATGAGTTTCTTTTCCATATTTGTTCTTATCTGAAGCTTGAAATCCAAGATCAGCCAAGTGATTCATAATTTTTTCCCTCTAGACAAGTAAATTCCTGGGGTCTTCTGCTGCTTTTTTTTTTTTTCCTCTTTTGTTTGTTGTTGTTGTTGGTTCCCTTTAGAAGCAATTTTCTACAGCTTAAGCATTTGGTAATGACTTAGAATAAAAATAACTATCTTACTTACTTCAGAAAACTTGAACCTGACAGTTTTGAAGCCCTAACCCGGCCCTCGCAAAACATCGGTATAAAGTGTGGCATGGGCCAAGTTTATTTTTAATGCCGAAAAGTCAGGTTTTGTGCATTTTATATGACTAGTAAAATGTACCAAATAATTCATATTATTTGAATCGATAAAAAAATCGTGTTCAATTGATTCACTTGATGACAATGGTTCAAGATTGAATTTATGTATTATTTTTTTAAGTTATTAATAGTTTCCGGGTCATCATTAAAAATTTGGTTTCCAAGTAATCTTCATCGACCTTATTCATTTGTACTGGCCTTTCCTTGTTTTTTTCTCTTTCAGGGTTGCAATTTAGATATATCCAATCCTCAATTTAGCACCTAAGGAAATTGGGAATTCGTTCGGATGTAATCAACGATTTAGTACCTCAACTTTTGGGTTGAGATTCTCATTTCATTTATGGGTACAAATATAGTCTATTTTTTAGTCAACTACTTTTCTTGCTCTGATTTGTAATAGATTAGTTCTTTTTGTCAAGAACAATGATTATGATTCGAATTAGTACGGACGACTGTGGTGGATCATTGCTGCTGCAAAATTATGTAATTTAATTGATTTTATGCAATGAAACTCTATCATTGGAAATAAAAAGAAAAAATCATCTACAAAAAATTATGCATGGGAATGATCAGCAAACTGTAAAGAAGCATTATACATAACCACTAAATAAGTAACCAATGGCTATAAATCTAAAGCACGCAACTTTAGATCTCAGATTATAACCTCACCCAATCGTGAAAAGTGGCACCCAAATGATTCTATGTGATGTTAATAGCTAAGAGTGTTCCTCCTAAAATATCATCTCATTTATTAAATTTTATTTCTAGAGGTAAAAATATTGAGAAGCAAACGACAAACTTAATTCTTTTCTTATTTGAAGGCTCAACTAATACATACTATTGTTCTATTAGCACGTGTTTATCGATATTATAAAAAATTGTATATTTATCACATTGAGATTCATATCATCACATTACAAATAATTAACATATATAAAAATCTATTAAAATGTATACTAATATTTTTCATAATAGAGATGAACTTTTATCAACAACAAATATGAATATTAATATGCATATTATGTGTTTCATAAATACATATTTATCATAGTAAAAATAATAACATATAACAAAAAATACAAAATTTATTTTGAGAGAACCTTTCACCCGATTGTATAATACAATATACATCTCTCTCTCTCTCTCTAACAATAATAATAATTGGACTTTATTCAATTATTGGGCCAGGTATTTTTATGATTTAAGGTGAAGAAGCCTATAGGCCCGATACTAGTTCAAGTGACCACCCATAAAGCAAGGCAATATTTTTAGACTTTGAAGACAGGTTTCTTTGTTTAAAATAAAGGGTGGTAGTAATAATTGTTCCATCCATTCTATTATATACGTCGTAATTAATCATTCCATAAAATTAAAAAAATAATTAATATTATAATTATAGATATCAAATAATCATAATATCATTTTATTTAAAATAATAATACGTGTGAAATAATAAAAATAAGATAAAAATAGTAAAATAATTTTTATTTTTTTATTGAAAAAGTAAAAATAACAATAATTATTTTTTGAAAATACAAATCGAATAGATAAAACGATACAATTTCTTTTTAAATTGAGCCGTATAAAAAAAGACGGATGGAGTATTAAATTTGGGTTTGAAACCCAAAATCATTAGACTTTAGCCCATTGCAATTAAACAGTAATTAGTGGGTCGGTGTTTACCAATTCCAGTCTAAGTGACAAGCTCAAAAAGCAAGGTAATGATAAGGTCCCAAAAGAATATTTGTACACTTTTTGAAGATAATGTATTGTTTCGCCCAATTAGATAAAATGTCGTGATTTTTAATTAAAATTCAATACAAATAAAATTGGTAACTAATCTATACACATTGGTTTTTTTTCTTCTTAAAATTGAAAAAAGGAAAGCAAAAAAGCTGGTATCGTTCGACTTATTATTTTCTTTTAAAAAAATTAATCGACTCTGAAAATAGTATAATCTCTCCTATTTGTTAATTCTGTTGACACATAGTTAGGTGTCAACTTTGTATGAATTCAATTTTCTATTTGTTAATTCTGTTGACACCTAGCTTAGGTGTCAACTTTGTATGAATTCAATTTTCCAAGTATCATCTTTTTATTTTTAAAAATTTGACGTGGCAAATTCATGTTAATTTGCCAATATTTCTTCATTTTATAAAAAAAAAAAAAACTTGTGTATAAAATAGGACTTTTTTTTTTTTTTTAGGTTTCTTTACTCTTTTTTTTTTTTTCAATGTCACTCGCCGCACTGCCTCTCTGGATCGTCGACTTTCTTACTTAGAAATCTGCACCCAAGCAATAAGAACACCTCCCCACCATTTTACTCAATCGTGTTTTAGTAATCAAATCGCTAACTCCAGGAAGAGGGAGAAATGAACCCTAGCGTCGACATTATTTTAGTCGATCGTCTTCCAAAGGAGCAGATTGATAGAGGTGGATGAGAAATTCCAAAACCCTAGATCCGCAGTATTTTTCTTTCGTCTTTCTTAAACGTTCGTCTAACTTTCTTCTGCGAATTTTGGGTTTTCTGCGAATCTTTGTATAAAAAAAATCGATCCGATTTTGGGTTTTCTTCATTTCTTTTTTTTTGTTTCTTGTTCTGAGGTTTTTGTCTGTTGTTTCTGTTTTTGTGGGCCTTGGTTTGTTTGGATCTATGGAATTCGATATTGTTGTATTTGAATCGAAATTGCTTTTTTAATTTCAATTAAATATTTGAATCAAATTTCCATATTAATATATTTTTTGTGATTTTTCAGATTTTCATTATATTCTGTTTCGTTTTGGTTAAATTTCATTAAAATCTGAATTTGAGTTATGATTTAATGGATGAGGAATTGATGTTTAAGAAATATGAACTGAATCATTTGCAGCACATGATTGAATCCCATGATTATTTTTCTTCTTCTTGGTTTGTGTTTGGGCTACAAGGTCTAGGGGCAATATAATGTTGTTTGGAGTCCTTTTAATATTTAATTTCTCAAGGTCAATGGAGTTGGGAGCTTGACTTGGAATAGTAGTATTAGTATGTTGGTCTTGAATTCGGATGGGCAGTTTTTTTTTGTGAAAAGCTGCTCCAAGTTCAGAATTATTTACATGGAAAACCATGCAAAAGTTTGGGCCTTTGAAGTTTGACATTTCATTCTTTATTAAAGGGAAACATGTGACACTTGCACAGATGTCTGCATTCTTTATTAAAAGTGAAGTATCATTTGATTAGAATATGAAACTCGAGTTGATGCATCATGGTATAACGAAGGGTGATAAATATATATAACAGGAAAGCAACATGAAGCTAGAAGAAAGATGATTATTGATTTTCTCATAAATGATAGTTTATTGATGAACCACAACCTACAGAGATAATAACACATATATATGAACCACAACCTACAGAGATAAAGGGGGATATATATGATTATTATATGTTGTTATATGTAATATGTGCAATGGGTTTGTTTTTTTTTTGGTGTGTGTGTTAATAGTTTTGTGTTTTGTAATATGTTGGTTTTAGGGTCATTACTCTTTGAGGTTATTAGGCGTTTAGCAGTGGTCGATTGTTATGACTTGGTAATTACTGGTTTGTTTCTGTACTGTTATAATTTCTATGTTTGGATTTTGATTTAAGTCTGCTTATTTATGTGTAGTCATTCATGCTTTGCAGTACTGGATAGAATGTGTGCATGGGTGGGTAAAAGATGTTTTATTGCTATGTGTCTAAAAAACAGTCCAATAAAACATTAATGTTTAGTGTTTAGATAACTTATATTTGTTTAATTCAGAGATGTGTATACCTAATTCGTGTTGTATAGGTTAATTTGACACTATTTTGTTCTCTTCTAATTATTTTTTTAGTTGATATGTATTTTAACTGCTTTCTTATATTTGCAATTTTTTGCTTGTGTGGCTGTACAGTGCTATTTTATAATTGTTGTTTATGCATATATATTGTTTTTGTTTTTGTGCTAAAGTAAGCATCTTAGTACTCTGTATCTTTAATTAAATTTTAATGTTTAAATTTTATACAATTAAAAAATGTTTTATTGCTGTGTGTCTAAAAAACAGTCAATAAAACATTAATGTTTAGTGTTTAGATAACTTATATTTGTTTAATTCAGAGATGTGTATACCTAATTCGTGTTGTATAGGTTAATTAGGGTTTATTTTTGTTCTCTTCTAATTATTTTTTTTAGTTGATATGTATTTTAACTGCTTTCTTATGTTTGCAGTTTTTTGCTTGTGTGGCTAACTAAGTGACAAAGTGACTGACGTAATTATGATAACTACATATATTGCTAAATAATTACATTCATTCTCAGTTGCAATTAAGGACACACATATTTGCAGGGATTTATGTAAGTCAGTTCCAATTTGAACTTTTGATGTTATATATGCTACGTGCAGCATTGACAAGTTTATACCGTGGTGTTTATTTTCCATCTATGATCTCATATTCTTTTAAATAATGTATGGAGTTTGTTTTCTCCTCATTCTGCATATACATTATGCATGGTGTGACAAGTTTTTAATTTTTTTTTCTATCTAAGTTTTTTCTTTGAATAATATATAGTGGTTTTTGAATTTTTTAAAAACTCTTTTTAATTTAATTTTCTTCTAATTATTTTTACATGTTTGTGTGTGTTATTTGCAGGCATAGATGGACTGGAAGATATGAAGCACATTTATGGGATAATAGTAGCAGAAGAGAGGGACAAATCCGGAAAGGAAGGCAAGGTATGAACCAAGTGTTCCCCATTAATTATTTAAATCAATTAAGTAATCTTTGAATTATTATTTTATAATATTTCTTGGGTTAAAATAAACCCACTTATTTTTTGAAATTACAATTTATATTTATTTATAATAAAATGAACCCTTTAAATATTTTTACATTATTGTGTGTAAATTATAATTTTTTTTATAATTTAGTTTTGTAGGTGGTTATGACAAGGAAGAAAAGGCAGCCAGATCTTATGATTTAGCAGCATTAAAATACTGGGGAACCTCTACCACTACAAATTTCCCTGTGAGTTTATATAGTTTTTACATGAATTATTATATTTCCACTAAAGGATTATGTAGTATTTCCACTATTGTAGGCAGAAGCGGAACTGTGATAAAAGAAACCCAAAACTAAATATAATATAGACAGAGATGCGTACAAAATATTCAGATGAACTAAATTTCGGGCACATGAGATATTTGCTCCAACAGTTAAATTTTTTGCTTCTCAATTCATGTTTGATTTTGTAATGAATTGATTGATGTTACTTGAAAATTACAGTTTTCTATAATGTTTTCTTATTTCATGATTTGAAAATAATGTTATATCTTTTCTGCTTTGGTCTGCTTTCTGTGAATACTGCTGTGAATTAATGCGTTGGTTATATATTATCTGCTTTCTGTGAATTGATTTCTGCTTTGCTGTTCTGTGAATGAATACTGCGATGGTGAATCGTTATATATTACTGCGTTGGTGAATTTCTGTGACTGCTTGCTGTTTTGTTGAATGGAAATATGAAATTTTAACTAGGAATAGAGTCAGAAATTCGGGAGTTTTGGTGATTTGGTGCGAAAATTAACACATTGCCTAGAGAGAATTTGGGGATTTCAATGTTATGTGACAAGAAACTCCTTTCATTTCTGCATTGGCCTAGAAAGAGTTGGTAGGATTAGTTTTTTTTACAAATTATTCAGCKTTTAGGCTAAGAGGCCTTAAAGCTTTTCAGACTGCTGGTGTTAAAAATTACAGCAAAATACTGGATATTGTAATTTAGGAATTGTAATAAAGAAGTTGTTAATAAGTTTATGCTGAATTTGAATATTGTTTGATCAGTTATAGATTCCCAAAGGTCTGACATCAGCTCCGGAAAGGCCACGGGTGGCTGCAAATAGTCCGGTCATCTTTGATGTTAGTTTGGAGTACATTCCTGGACTCGAGGATGTGGAGTGATATCAATTTATTTGTGATATTCTGTGCAGTTCCATTGTTTCATTCTTAAAAAAAACATTAAAGGGTAATAATAGTTAATTTAATTGTTTTATTTTGTATATTTTGATGAATTCAGTGAATTCATCTCTTTTTCCTTTAATATTCTACTAWATGTGTTGTAATTGTCACTATGAATTTTTGGACAGCTATATATATGGCTATTGTTTTGTAAATCAAATTTCATCGATCAAAGCAACATTCAAAGTGGTCTTGCAAGAAATGGATATGTCTGAAGCTCTGCGCGACCATGCCACGGAGTTGGCTTACAAGGCTTTGGATCTAAACGAGATTTACGATTCAGTACATCGCATGTTACGGGTCGTAATGTTAATATTGTAGATTTTAATTTCTTTTTGGCAAATAAATAAATTAAATAAAGATATTGAACTATAGACCCGTATCAATAATAATATTTGTATCAGTTTTTTGTTTCTTGGAATGAATTAATCCTCAGAATATTTGCTGCTTAGTTTCCAGACAGCTGAATATATTTAAATGGGCCTAAGTTTTCAAATAAAACATTTGGCCTTAATTTATGTATTTTTGAAGTGATTAAAGAATGGGAGATTTTATGCTCCTGCTAGAAGGTTGTCAAAAGCTAATGGAGACGTTTCAAGGAATATCAGTCTTTTCAAATAACAAGTTGCCATGGTTGTTTTTCAAGAAACGATAATATAGTTTATTGTGTTATATGTTCATTGATCCCAARTAAAGCAATCACATGCATCACATTTTTCATTTTTGTTTTTTTAAACTTCTTACTATTTGCATGTTTAATCGATAATAGCATATAAATTTTTGCAACTTCAACTTTTGAAGTTTTGTAAACTTTGCAAGCTAAGTTACTATCTTTTGCAACTAACGATCTATAATGTGCGAATTATTAACTTTTCAATCTCCGATCAGCCGGAGTCGAATAGTAAAACTCTTATGGTTTTATACCAAGAAATTACAATCAAAACTTACTTTTGATGTTGCAGAAACAAAGAAAAGAAGGAATTATCATTATTATACATGCTAAGGAACCAAACCCGTAAAATCCAAACTTGGCCAATAAGTTTGGTGAGCAGCCTTGCTGGTTCATGAGCACAAACAAGGGCTATAATAATAAATAATTTTTTAAAACTATGAATGTTGTGTACAAGAAAGTGTTTCACAATTTGTTAAGTACATGTTGTCCGATAATTCTTTTTTATGAACTAGAATATTTTTTAATACTATTCAGAATTTTAATAATAATAAAATATTTATATTTTGAATTTTAAAATGAAGAGATTTTTTGTTTTGTTTTTTTAACTTTATATTTAATATCCATTTTTTGAAATTAATATTTTTTATCTAAATATTATATTTTTATACTTTTCTTAATAATGCCCGCGTAAACGCGGGTATTCGAACTAGTACTAGTAAAGAATATATATCATTAAAAAATTATTCAAAAGTCGGTCAAACTCTACTCTGTCTCGTAATATTAAGCGGACTCCCAATTACGTATAATATCGGACTCTGTTTCAGCAAGAACCAAACTGCCCCGGAAACCAATTGGCAGTTACATTTCAGCATTACTATTCGTATCCAAATACAGTTAACTAATACACCTTGGTTCTGTACCATATATTTTCCACGATGTATTCATTGCTAAAGTGGCCTTCTTTGAGAAGCTGGCTGACCCGAGTAGACAATTTGTCGGTGACGGGTCCTTGTCCTTTTGATCGCCTCCCCGATGAGGTTTTGGGTGTAATATTTAGGAAGCTATGGATCGGCGATCGAGTTCGCACGAGATTGGTGTGCAAGTCATGGAGGGACAAACTTATCCGGGCCGACTTTCTGGTCAAACCAGAGCCTCCGTGGCTCTTCTTACCCATCGATTCCTATAACAAACCCCAATGTTTCCTATCCTCCCACATACGCTTCTGATAAGTACAAAAAGTTGAACTAAGTACTAACTTCAAAAAGAGATCAGCGACTTGAAATTGCCTCCAAATACGTCACAGCGACCTGAAAGTCTTCAATGATCTACTCGGCGACCTCGCTGGTCCCGCAAAACAGCGCCTCAGACGGGCCGAATTTTGAGCCCGTTAAGGCCCTCCGACGCTTAAGTTAATAAGCGAAAACCAAACACTCAGCACTTCTCTTCAAATATAAACAGTAATGCGATAGAGTAATATCGACTTGTTAAATAATGAGAGGTATGCACCTCCTTTTATAGATACAAGAGAAGTCCTCCCCAAGTAAGGGTTACCTGCTCCTACCACAATTCCATAAATACCACAACTGACTTAGAATTAGGATTCCTCCCATATAGTAAGTTCCCATAAACAATAAACCTCTCATTAAATTAATAAAATAGGTCTGGGCCTGTTATTCTTTCCATACAGTCCATCGGGACCCCATAAACCACACACATTAAGCCCACGGGCTTTATCATTCATAAATCCCACAACCGAGCTCAAGTACACAGCCCAAACCATAAGAGATCATGACCCTATATGAGAACTCATCCCCATACTACAGGTCGCTACTCTACACAAACCAACTCGCTCACTTCTTAAGGACACAATACAGCTCGCCCATCTTTTAGGAGGAACACTCTCTCCTAGAAATGAGGTCGCTTACCACAAATAACCTCATTCATCACACAATACTACGTATGGACATTTTGGTCCGCATCAGCTAGTCCCCCATGTTGTAACTGATTGAGGCACGAAATCAGGTAGGACATGTAAAAACAGAATTACAAGAGCACAACCACTTCAAAAACAATAATAAAACACATAAGTAAATCATCATTTTACCTTACCAAACCACACATCAGAATCACACAACTCAACAAATCGAGCTATAATACTCATCCTTCCACAGTAAATTATAGAATGTACCTGCGACCTGCCAAAATAAAACTTCACTGAGCTCACTTCTTTTAAAGATTGCACGATCACCTTGCGAGAGACGACCTACGAGTCCCCAGACCAAGTTCACAACTATATATATGACGATCTGAAAACACACAACTTTTATCCACCGACCTAAAATTACATTCGAACTCAATAATTTTAAAAATGCAATCATAAACAAATCAAACACACAACACGCACAAATCACCTCACCACTCTACATCAATCATCCAACCTGATATACCGAGATATACATC
Organism: Phtheirospermum japonicum; assembly: GCA_014905375.1. Lineage (NCBI taxonomy): Eukaryota > Viridiplantae > Streptophyta > Magnoliopsida > Lamiales > Orobanchaceae > Phtheirospermum > Phtheirospermum japonicum. The sequence goes on from BMAC01000178.1 coordinate 1,079,609, forward strand.
AATCATCCCATAAGAATTTAACACATAAAATCGCGACCTCAAAAAGATCAGCTCGCTGAGCTCACTCATTGTACAAGAAGACATACCTGCGAGTCCCCAAGTCGAGTCCCCAAACTCCATACTTGACGACCTAAAACCATAAAGCCTTCCCTCCACGACCTCAAGTTTTAACCGAATAATATAAGAAAATACAATCATATGCTTTTAAAAAGTCAAAACACCATAAGCCATTTACTCGACCTAAACAGATCGATCAAAAAATCATTCCATACCACAAATCATAATCATTTAACTCGCCAAGACCCCATACCATAATCCATAATAGGCTATCAAGGCCCAAGATTGCGTTAATCATAAAGGCACAAAAACCCATAAAACCATAAAGGCATCATCGACCTAAAATAGGTCGGCCAGTAAACCATTGCACCCACAAATCATCACTTATCTAAATAAGAGCATCATCTCACTCCATATAAACCATCATCAACCTAACAAAAGTGTTAGCCCATAACACACTCATAAAATATATGCCGAATCAAGCAAAAATCACATCAAATCACACATGACCCACAAAAACCATTCAGTTCCCCAAGTTCGAATAAAACAGTTAGACCACACACAATACACTTGTAACCATATAACAATAACATGAGACTGAAAACTACTCAGTCCCCCATTAATGCAAGTAAAACAAAACAACCAAGCCACATCAACTCAATAAAGCTCGCCTATGTAGTCCCCCAAGTCAATGCAACCAATTAAATTCCAAATAAATCTGACTCGCACATAGGTCGCACGAACTCGTATGAATGCGGTGGAGTTGAAGAAGTTTGTGGAGGAAAACCAGAAACTAGCTACGGAGTGCTCTAATTTTTTGGCGACGTGCAGCAAGTGGGAGAGCGAGTGCTCGCTTTACGACCAAGATCGGGAGACTTTAATGGATTTCGCGAATGAGGCAGACGAGATGCTGGTGGGGTATGTGCAGATTTCGATTGGGATAGTCGGCCCGCTGTTGATGAATGGATGTGAGTACTCGGTGCCGATGGAGATGACGGGGGGTGCTTGGTGGCGAGCACGAACTGGGGCTGCAAGGCAATCTGTGCGTCTGGAGTGGAGGAATTGTGATGTTTTCATTTTTTGAATTCGAAAGTCTGTTGTCGTCGGGAATTTTTGGAGTGATGGAGGCAATGGATTTCTGGGGTATGTATTTTTGTTCTTGTTTTGACCGAGCATGACTATTGTTATGAATTTTTGGAAGAGCTTGGCGAGTGATTGGTGAGGTTTTGAGTTAAGGACGAGGATGTTGCTGATGTTCAGGAATTGATACGGGCTATGGGGGTTTCTGCATTTTTGGGTCTTGTGGTGAAAATTCAGATGATGTAATTATAATCAGTAGAAATGATAAATAATCCATGAAGGTTGGGAACATTTTTATTTAGATATTTAATTATTTTCATTCCTTTTTTATTAGTGTTTATTTGCTTTAGTTTGTGTAACAATGGTCGAAAGAGCCCTCATTTTTAGAACTTAGCTATGTTTGGCCTGAACGTTGGAACTATTTTCTTTAATGTTTGCCATTGGGTGACCATTGTAGAAGTCAATGTAGTGGTGAACTTCAGTTTTGTCCTTCTTACACTTGCAGGAGAAATTTACTTATTTAGAAAATAGTCTAATCATCTGTGTACTTTTTTTGTTAGTCTGTCTTGCATAATGCATTACACGTGATCCATTTTATAAGTGTTATCAATGGCAAACGTCTTGCCGCTGCCTTAGGGCGTTTCAACCTACATGTTATTTTTTATTATATTTTTTTAAACAGCGCCGCTACAAGAAAAAAGAATAATAAAAAAAATAAATAAGAAAGAAGGGAAAAGAAAAATGAAAAGAGAGGAGTAATTAAAATTGAAAAGTAGAAGGGCAAATTAGGTAGTTCAAGTACATATTTAGTATTAAATATTTAAAAATAAATGAAAATTGATAAGAAAATAAATTATCCTGCCACGTCACCAATTTGGCCCGAACATGATAATTTTATACCTTTTTCGGTGAATTAACCAACAGACGTGATTTGATGCTGGCCATCATCACGTACCTTTTATGAAAAGTGACCGACATAATGTATCAAAAATGAAATTATCCCAATTATTATATGATTCAATTAATTGTTCTCAGCTTTCAGTTTATTCTTGCTTTGGAACTGATTTGAGAGTCATAGGGTGTTGGCTGAATCAAATCTACAATCAATACTCGTACCATTCAAAAGTTGAGTTCATAAAAGAGTACTATCAATATTGAGGGTGATACTGATAGTACCTTTAGGTAGGACAAAATTGGGAGGACATTTGTGTCGTCCCTTTAGGTAGGACATATAGGCACGACATCCAAAAGTCCTTGCAATAGGTTCTATAACCTATTGGGAGGACATTTGCCCTCCCAATAGATAAAATGTCGTTGCTATATGTTCTACTTTTAGGGACGACATTTTGTCCTTCCTACAGGTATAATAAGTCGTCCCTATATGTTTTACCTTTAGGGACGACATTTTGTCCTTCCTATAGGATGTAAAGTCGTCCCAAAAAAGAGCATTTAATTACCTTGACCAACCGTGAATAAATACCCAACCAACCGAATTAATGTCTTACATATTAGAAGGACAGGTCCTCCCAATAAGTTTAAAATGTCCTCCCAATAGCTCACAAATTCTTTAACACCCAACAGAGTATACCATTTCATTCGGAATGTTAGTATCTTTCTCCAAACCCTCTCCAAACACTCTCCACAACAACAACAACAATATAACAATGTCAACATCATCAATATCAAGCACAATGCAGCAATATCAACAACAATGGCAACAATATCAACAATAATGGCAAACAATTTTTGAGAAAACCAAAAAAGGTGTGAATCAATTCTTCTCCTTTCTATAATTATATGTAATCTAATTTTTAGTTGAATATAATTAATCATCATGTAATGAATCATAAACTGCAAAAACTTAAGTTATATTGTTGGCTTTACTAGTTGTATAAATAGTTAGAAATAATACCCCAATAACTTTTAAAATTTTCAAATGTCCCTAGGTTTGCATAAGTACCTAACAAAATCTTCATCCTATAAGAATCTAATTTGTAATGGAAAAAAAAGTATCATGACCATTTGTAGTTTTAAATGATGATTGCTTTTATTTTTACTTTATAATATTATCAAGCTAAAATCTATTTACCTACTTCATTCATGTCACTAATGTATATTTTCATTTTAAAAAAATGGGAAATCAAAATGGTTGTAGTAATTTTTGTGAATAACAGTAAAATGGAAGAGCAAAGAAATTACTTAATAACTTTCGGTTCTTTTCTTTTTCAGGATATCAAATATAGTGATGGACAAGACATGGATGCATATTACGAATAAGATGTCGACAGAGTTCAGGCGTGGAGTGAGAGAATTTATTAACAAATGTAGGCCTCTTGTGAATAAGAAAGGCTTGATTAAGTGCCCGTGTAAATGTTTAAATATGGAGTCTCATAAGTTAGAAGCTGTTTAAATTCATATTCAGAGGTTTGGGTTTGATGCATCATATGATACTTGGATTCACCATGGCGATTGCTTACCGGAACACCAACCTGGTCCGTCACACCAACCTGGTCCGTCAGACATTGACTTTGAAATAATGGATGACATGACAAATGTTATGGCAGACTTGGACCAAGATGATGAGTACGAATCGGATGGCCCTGATGAGCAGTATCGTAATGTGTACGAAGCTATGATCACTAAATTATATAAAGGGATTTCATCATTCTCTTCGATGGATTTTCTATTAAAGTTGATGAATATCAAGGTGAGTAATAAGTGGACAAATAGATCATTTGACGAGTTGATTAAGTTGTTGAAACTTGCGTTCCCATCGATGAATATTGTCAACTCACATTATGAGKCTAAGAAGTTRCTTGCAAGTTTGGRTCTCGGCTATGAGAACATACATGTTTGTAAGTATGATTGTGCACTTTTTTTACAAAGAGTATGCCGATAGAGAAACATGTCCAGTTTGTAGAGAATCACGTTGGCAAGAGAATAGTGGAAAAGGCTCGAAGAGCAAAATTCCACATAAGGTTATGCGATATTGTAACACTACTATAATTATGGTTTAATTATCATTGATTTGTACCTTTTTGTACGTTGTTTTTGTTACCTTTTTGTGTCGCATTTGCATGTGTATTGCTTGCATTTATGGGTATTAGGAGTCGTTTTATCCGATTTTATTAGTTTTAGGTTTTGTAATTTTTGTGCGGTTTTCATTGGATTTTCGTTTATTTCTACTCGTTTTTGTCTTTACGGTCGTAGGATGACCGAAGCGGTATCGTGCACGCTTAGGACACCCCTTTCGACTCGAAATTTAAATTTTTAAATTTCATTTTAAAAAAATATAAAATAAATAAAAATTAAAAAAAGGCGATTAAAAAGGAGAGCGGGACGCCACTCCCGGGGCAAAAATGAAAAAAAAAGTTGGTCGAAAAAACCCTAAACCACACTCACAACACAAATAAAATAAAATTTAAAAAATAATTAACAACAAACAATAATCGAATAAATTCAAATTTTCACATAATTAATAATTTCATATTAATTTATTTTTTCACATAATTATGAATTTCTCACAAAATACAAATATTCACATAATGAATAATCTCATCAAAAAAAAATCATTAAAAATAAATAAATTCAAAATTTTAACGTGACTAATTATTTCTCAAAAAATTAAAAAATTCAACCATTCACATAATTATTAATTTTATCACAACCATGTAAGATCAATTCTCATAAATAATTATTTTTCAAGAGAATGACTTTCACAAAAAAATAAAAAATCCAAATGTTTGTATTTACTTAACCAATACTCATAATCAAGGAACGACTACTAAAACAATAACATTATCAAGGCGTACTAGAACTTTTGAATATAGTTGATTTTTAAAAAAAACAAACTAAACAAAACCTAAATTTCATTTATTATTATTTATTTTTTTTTAAGCAAATAATTCGTTTAGTTTTTTAATTATTTACACAATCCAGTGAACATATACCGCGATTCTATAGCATAGGGAAGCATGGAATCGGACGCTAGCTTCTYTTAAATGCGCGGTGCTTAACACATGCAGATTGGACCCCTTCCTTTATGGGATTGTCGCCTCAGTGAGTGCCTCCTTTCCCTTCTCGTCGACGGAAGTGAGTGTTCCTAAGGTGGAAACAGGGCCGCCTAAATTTCCCTCTTCATTTTTCACCAAAAGCTCCAAAAACTTTCATCCCTATTTTTCACCAAAAGCGCATATTTTCCCAACCCTCTGCCTCGGAAATCACCCCTGCCATCACAAGTCACCACCGCCAAACCACTTGTTCTAAGTCCTGCGTATTTTCCTTAACCCTCTGCCCCGAAAATCACCACCGCCATCACAAGTCACCACCGCCAAACCACCACCGCTATCACAAATCACCACCGCCAAACCACCACCGCTATCACAAATCACAACCGCCAAATCACCACCACCGCTATCACAAATCACCACCACCGCTATCACAAATCACCACCGCCAAACCACCGCAACGCGGCACCCCCGTCACAACCACCAAGAACCCTAACTCAATTCCTAAGTCCCGGTCTATCCCCAGCCCACACCACTTCCATTCTCCGTCCACACCATGCGCCGCAACCGTATCTCGAAGTCGCCACTGGCACCTAATCCCCACTCCGAGTCCGCCGCCGTCACCATTCCATTGCAGCAGCAGTCAACTCAGATCCGCCCCTCAGGTAATTAATTCATGCAGTAAGATCTTTCTGCTTTTCTGTTTTTTTGAATGAGTATTCCTATAGGATGTGCCTAATTTTGTATTGGTTTTGGCTATGAATCTGTGCTTATAAGATATGATATTAGTACGGCCAATTAAGTTTGTGGATAAATACTCAGCAATAGATGATGCTGTCTAGTAACACTTTTAGTGGGTATTTGTAATTTTGAGGAATAACTGGAATTTTTTTCTTTGTGATTAATTAGGCCAAATATCAGGATTGTTTTTGTAACTATCCCTCAAAAAAGAAAAGAAAATTCAGCATATGCAATAAGAAATCTCTGTACGGATTCTAGTGTATGTTCTTGCTTAGGAACATTTTGTGGTGTTTGATTGTTATACATATTAGTTCAATTATTTACTTGTTCACTTAAATTTAAAAGTATAGTGATGAAGTTTGGTTTACAGGGGAATTATTCGTCCTGGTTTGATCCCCAGGCGATTGCGTGGTATGAGCCTTTTGCTCCCTAAAAGAACAAAAAAAGTAGCAGTATTATGTAACTGACTGGCTAAAAAGAATGACTATGATTACAATAACTATATTGTAGGGGATGAATGATTCTGCATCTGTTTTTAGTCTTTTAATTATGATCCTGCAATTTTTTTCTGTGTAGTTTATATGATAATTATATATGTTCTATAGGTTAAAAGGAATGAGTATGCTAATATGGTATATATGTAATCTTAGTTGAAGGTAGATCGGTAAATATTAGCAGTTGATAATTGCAGATGTTGATAAGGTAAATAGTAGCAGTATGCTAATTTTATTGTGATTTTAATTTAATGTAGCAGTTTGATGTGTTTGCTAATATCATCATCTGTCAATTTGGAGACACTTGTGCATGTGTGCGTGTTTTTGTACAAATGTAGATGAAAGCAATATACTATGCTAATTGTGTGGTTATGCTAATGTTATTATATGTTATCATATGTTATCACCAGTATATGACTATGCTAATAATAGTAGCAGTATTCTAATTATAATATAAATTGCATGGCTATGCTGAAATCGTAATTATTATATGCTAGTGTGAATTGCATGGCTATGCTAATAATAGTGGCAGTATGCTAATATGTATATGCAAATTATCACCACTTTATGGCTATGCTAATAATAGTAGCAGTATTCTTATATATATTCTAATTATCACCAGTATGTTATTTATAATATAAATAGCATGGCTATGCTAGAATTAAATTAATAATAGTAGTAGTATGCTAATATATATGCAAATTATCACCAGTTCATTGCTATGCTAATAATAGTAGCAGTATGCTAATATATATGCTAATTATAATATAAATTGCATGGCTATGCTATTTAGATTATTCATGTTTAGTCTAATGATTGAGGGTTACTCTGATGTGTATGACTTAATTGCTCACATTTCTGCTACTTGATTATTTAATTTGTCTAGGGTTGATATTTTAGCTAGCTCTCAAATTTCTGTAAATCAGTTGTGAAGACTAATTTCTACTAACTTCTATAATCCTATCATATTTTAAATCTTAAGTTCTTTTGCATTTTGTCTCATCTTCTCTATCTCAAAGCTTGTTAGTACCAAATTTAATCATATTCGTCGAAGTTTCTGACTATTGAGGTGCTAATTAGTATGAAATATAAATTGTGTCTTATAGGTGATTGTCGTAAAATATGAGTATCGTATTAGGTGTATATTCTTCTTGGGAAGAGTATTTATTGCTTGCATAGATTTGTTGTTTGTATCATTATTATGTATGTTTCTCGTAAAGACATTTTATATGCCTTACCGACCATCCACCCATATACGGAGTCCTTTTCTTGATATATTTTTCGTTTTTCGGTTAACTACTGTGTTTGAAATATAAGAAGTTTTTTTTTTTTTTTGGAATTTTTTTAAGCTGCCAATGATGATTGATGTTGTGTATTGCAGGGTCGACTTCTTGATGCTAGAGAAGCATTTGCTACTGTATCACCTGATGAAAGTGTGGATGAGAGAGCCATTATGAGAAACGTGCTCGGTACTCAACGAGGTCATGAACGTGGTTTTGGCCGAATCCTCAAGGGTTCTAGATCCTTTGTAGTTCATGATATTAATGAATCATCTAGTGGTTCGGCCGAAACTCGTGAAAGTTCCGTCACACCAGATGTTGCCACTCTTATGAAACAGGTATGTTGTTGTTGTTGTTGTTGTTGTTATTATTATTATTATTATTATTATTATTATTATTATTGCTGCGGTTGTTGTCTGAAGCGAGGCTGCGATTGCTGCGGCGTCTGAATGAACACCTGTTGAAATTTGTGTTGATTGAAATTGTTATTATAATTCCACACACACACCTTCATTAGGAACCAATGGACCATTTCAGGTTGGCACCCTCCACCTCTGATAGCATCATTGTATTATCAGTTATTAGATTTCCAAGTTTGTTTTTTTGGGGACTCCAACAGCTGATTCCCAATCCTCATTAACCACCTCTAGTCTTCTTTTATTGCATCTGTAGTAGATTTTTCCATCCAGAGTTTATGATATTCTTGTGGGATAAAGTGTATGATATTTCTTGTGTTTTGTGATACTTTGTTTATGTGATTGTGTTCAGTGGTTGTTGATATTGCATTTCTATTATCATGATCACCTGCTTGGAGATGCTACATTGTAACTACTTGTCGTGTTGTATATGTTTTTAGATTTGCTACTTTTAAATCTTTTTATAAAAATTCGATTTATAGATTTCGATTTTTTTAGGAATAGAATTGGGGGTCTTTTTGTCGTTTTCTTTGACGGAAGGGGAGAGGAAGAAAATCAAGAGTTACGCTTTCCCCAGAGGGAATACGGGCGAGACACCGACAAATCCCTAAACAATTCAATCCCCTTGATCTGACTAATCTTTCATTTTCTCGGGATTTTTCGTTGCAATCACTTTTCCCTTCATTAAAAAAAAGGAAAGAATAGAAATTTAGTACGGGCGTCATGTACCTCACCGATGATGCGATGCTATGTGACGACAGAAGAAGTTCATCAAAATTTAAACGATTAAGCTCAAACGGTATCACGCTTCAAATTAACGAGTTTTTATCTCACGAATATTTTTCGTTATTTCGTAATCTCCAGGGTATGATACCTTATAGCTTCACAGTTACAAGTTTTTCATGAGCAATTATTGTCCTTTTGGATTGATATAATTTTATTCACAATTTCTTATTTTATAGGTAGCAGAAATGTCAAAAATTATTAATCGTCTTAAGGCAAAAGTTGGGATAGAGGAGGATGACGATGTGGATTCTAATGCTCAATTGACACTTAATGCGAACGAACATGATTGATTCTCACGTTAGTTTGGTAATTTGAAGTGAACMTTTTGCTTGATGGAACTAATATTTTGGTTTTGTCCCACGACTCCAAACTCTATATTTTGGTTGATATTATCTATTTGCTTAAAAGTGTGTTTTCATCTTGTACATTTGTTTATTGTATAGTTGGTAAGAAACTTGCTTATTGGGCAATTGAGGTTGACGTTCCAACTAGTTTGTTTCCTCGATTGGATTGTAATTATTTTGGGTTAATTATAAAAGTTTATTGTTTCAGAATTTGTATCGGTTTATTTAGCTCGAAATATCATGTTTGGCGACAAGCAATTGGATCGCCAAAATTATTTGAAGAAATTTAACCTATAGCAACGACTTTTTTTGATGCAATAATCCTTTAGGAACGTCATAATT
>BMAC01000178.1:1094780-1116667 GCA_014905375.1 Phtheirospermum japonicum
TCACTCAAAAAGACATTATGAATGCAAACTTCAAACAATCCTTCAAAACATATTGATAAAACCATTATAAATTTGAAAAACCTAAAGTTTTTTCAACTGTGGATGCCCTAAAATACACGGAGAAAATCGGTTTGTGTCACTCAAAAAGACATTATGAATGCAAACTTCAAACAATCATTCTGCAGCTAAAAATGTAGAACTACAATCCTTCTATCCGCCGTTTTCTATCCCCTCTCCTCCTATTTTTTTTTCCCTGCATTACAATCCTTCCCACCGCCTTTGTACAAAAATGTTGCTACCCACATTCTTTAAGGTTGTCAACCCAATTTGATTGTTTCAGTCTCAATTCTTGATAATCCAGTGGATAATTTGTTTTCGAATCCAGATCTGAATTTTCATCTCAAATTCAGAAAAAGTCCTTCAAAATCATCCAACGCTTCTTTCGAGATTTCCAGAGCATCGGCCCGGTGGATCAAAACTGGTGACTGGAAATTTGCGACGGCCTTTTGGCTAAGTAGCGGCAGGCATAGTGAAGGCAACACTCCACTTCAGGCGCTCAGCAGCAACGATGATAGGAAAAGCGGTCAGTGGTTGTACCGGTGGTGATGGTGGTGATTTTGGTGACGAGAAATAAAATAACGGCTTTTCCTGCCCGAATTGATTTATATTATTAGCCAATATTAAAAGCAAAGCCAAATAATCATCACCATTAGAATTGAGGCTAATAATCTGAAGCGAAGCGATATTTTATTTTTACCTCTGATACGGCGGAGTCGACTGGATTGGGATTATCCTGGCAGATAATCCTATGATTTTTCTTCTGACAATGGAAGGAGAAATTCACGAATCGCGGAGGTTGGTGATGAGATTGGAGAGGTGAGGGGTGGAATCTGGGAAGGCCGACGGCGCTGGAAGTTGAAGCCACCCGAGCCATGGCAGAGCAGTGGAGGCGCGGCTTATTGTTTGTTTTGTAGTACTTTGTGATGGTCAAGTTGTACCATTTAGGCTAGCGGACATTAATGAGTGTTGCCAGATCTGGACGTGCGAGGTCACCAATTTCAAATTAATTGTTAAACCTAAAGTTTTAAATTGTGATTTATTTTTTCAAATATGAATATTAAAAACTTGTGAGAAGGAAGTACACTTTACCTTTTTATTGTTTTAAATTAAATCAGTGGTTTATTTGCATTTTTTGAATTATAAAAAAAGTTATATTATATTTATGTTAGTATTAATTAATTTTAAAAAAAAATCTCTAACTTCAATTCTGTGGAACATTTGATTCGGGATGCATACGTGCAGGGACGGAGTTAGGTGTAGGGGTGCACCGCCCTCTTAATTTTTCAAAATTAATGTAATTTTACTCATAAAGTTATTAAATTTATTATTTTTTATGTAAGATTTATAAATTTCAAATTTTCATCCTCAACTTCAATTTCATGGTTCTGTCTTGCATATGTATATCAAAGATACGAAATACTAGGTAAATGATATCCAAGAGAAATTTAATGCTTTGAAAACTAAGGTGCTGCTCTTGCTTTGGTTGGAGATAGTAGATGTTGGTAATGGGAATTAGAGGAAAATTATTGTCATTTTTCATGCTTGGTAAATGGTAATCTATATCTATATATAAAGAGAAAGTTTTATAGGAGAGAGAGACAATTATAAAAAAATACGGAGATTTCTTTTTTGATAAATAATGTGTTTTCCCATTCACACATCCGTCTTTAATATTTTTATCATCTATTAAATTCTTTTATGCCAATTATCAATAAATTATTGACATTAATGATATATTATTTATCGCACATTCCTTATCTATGAAATGATAAATCAAATTGGTATACCACTAATAAAAATATTCCACATTATTTTTTAATTGTTACAAATTTTATTTATGGAAATACTCATAATTATATATATGTATTTTTTAATTATCTTGAAATAAGTTTCAAATTATATATGAAAATGATTTTTTAGAGAATTCCTTATATAGAGTACTCAAATCATTATTATATAATTACCCAAATCAATCAAAATACTAAAATTTCGTAAATGATGAAGTTAACAATCAAATAATTCAATTAATCCTAAATTATCTCATTCTAAAAATCATTCTTACATTTCAAATTACATGATTACACATAATGATATAGTATTTGTTGCACATTCCTTATCTATAAAATGATAAGTCAACTTTGTTTACCACTAATAAAAATATTCCACATTATTTCTTAACTTAGTGTAATCATGTGTACTCTATATAAGGAATTCTCATATATGAAAAATTATTATGTGCGACAAATTTAGGATAGATTCAATAATTATTTTGAAATCTTTTTTCTTTTATATTGTCGTTCTTGGATTTTCCTTCCTCTGAAGTTGCCTCTGTATTATGTTTATACAATCCGAAAGGAGTAGTTTTTTCTCCCTTTCTTTTTTCTATCAAATTGAATTATATGTTAATTATAATTTCAAAATTACGTACCATCAAGTATTACAAGTGATTTGATTGGTTGATTTTACCATATTTAGAAAAAAATATTTATATGTTAAAATTGATTAATTAATATAATTAATAGATGATAAAAAAATTATTTAGATATTGTATCTAAGTTTAATGAAATCGATACTTTAGATATTTCTTTTATTATATTATTTATATTACTATTAGAAACATAGTAACTTATTTCCTTATAGGCTAAAGATAAATGCATAAATTTCAAATCATAATTAGAATATTCGAATTTATGATGATTATATATTACAATATTTCGACAATTTTGTAGATCCAGATTGACAAGCTCACCTATTAAATGCATGTAAAGAAATTAAGCAATCTAACTCTTATATTAACTACAAGGTTCTAGCAAATACATAAAAGATAACCAAATGAATTTAATTGTATGTTAATTGCAATTTCAAAATGACTTACCATACAGTATTAAAAATGGTTTAGTTGATTGATTTTACCATATTCGAAAAAAATATTTATATGTTAAAGTTGATTAGTTAATATAATTAATAAATGAAAAAAAATCATTAAAATATTGTATCTAAGTTTAATATATTAGTGTAATGAAATCAATACCATTGATATTATTATTATTATTATATTATTTACATTACTATTAGAAACATAATTAACTTATTTCCTTATAAACTAAAAATAAATGCATAAATTTCAAATTATAATTAGTACATCCGGATTTATGATGATTATATATTGCAATATTTCGGCAGATTTTTAGATTTAGATTGACTAGCTCACATATTAAATGCATGTACAAAAATTAAGCAAGCTAATTTCTATATTAATGACAAGATTCTAGCAAATACATAAAGATAACCATTAATTTAATTGTATGTTAATTGCAATTTCAAAATCAATTACCATCAAGTATTAAAAATGGTTTATTTGATTTATTTGCCATATTCGGAAAAAATATTGGCAAAAACTTGCGTTAGGCCAGACTGACGGGGCATGAACCGTTAGTCCATCTAATGCGATACTTTAATATATTGATTTTTGAACTATGATGTATTTGTTTTTGTACTCAAAAGTATTGATTTTTCATAAATATTTGACCCGTGTTATGGTGTATTGGTTTTTGTATTAGTATTATGATGTATTGACTTTTTATTATAATGTATTGATTTTTATACTATAATGTAGCGGTATGAAATTTTGAGCTAACGGATGATCCGTTAGTCCGACCTGATAAGATTCTTGCCCAAAAATATTTATATGTATGAGCATTAATATCCAAGGAATAAAAGGGAAAATAAATCCTGATGAAAGTGGGAACTCTTACTCGCTATTCTTTACATCATTTCGATTTGAGAGCATTTATACATACTACAATGAGTGACTTCTGAAAATTTCATTTTAAAAGTTCTGATTACAGATAGATAATTATGGAAATATATATATATATATATATCATTTTCAATTCAGGGTGTGGGTTTCATTATTCGCATGATATTTTTTTCTTCTTCCAATTTATTCACTTTTTTGGATTAGGGTTTTGTTTGTTTAGTTTTACAGAGTGTATACTGAGGAATTTGAATTTTTGTAGTAAGGTAATTATGTGTTAAGGTATTTAAAGTTTTTGTATTTTTGTGATGCTGTGCTTTCTGTTTTGTTCATAATAAATATGTCTTATCACGCCAATAATAACATAGAATAATTTTGTAAATCAAATGAGGTCAGATTTGTACCTTAGAATTTGGGTTTTTGAATTGATCAATCTTTGTTTGTTGAATTTTGTGTCTCTATTTTGTTCGTAATAAATATATCTTATCACGCCAATAATAATATAGAATAATTTTGTAAATCAAATGAGGTCAGATTTGTAACTTAGAATTTGAGTTTTTGAATTGATCAATCTTTGTTTGTTGAATTTTGTGTCTGTCAAACTTCTTAAATATTAATAATTTATTTTCTGAATTTATTAAAATTAATTTTTTATTTATTTTTTATATATGCCCGCGCGGGTATTTAAACTAGTGATATATTACTTGTCCGGACAACGTTGAACAGAGTAATGATTTCGCATGAACAATCTTTATGAAAAACCATCCATTCTCCAATAACTTGTTCACGAAAAAATATTTTTATCCAATCACATTTTTACTAAAAATTTTTAATTTCACTAGCCAAAACTTTTTTCGTGATATTTAGCGAAATGAAAAGAAACAAGATAATTACTGAGAAAATTATTTTCTCTCCGTAAAATTTATAGAGAAAGGTTTTTTTGGTAATTATCGAGGGATTTTTCCTAAGTAAAATGTTGTTGTTTTTAGCGTGCTCCGCCACTATCACTGCTCTTCGCCGCCCAATCAGACTGACGACGGAGATGAGAAGCATTCGACGACCGCCAATGATTCTATTTTAATTTGTGTGAAATCTTTGATTCTTTTCTTATTCTATTTCAATTTGTGTGAAATCTTTGATTCTTTTCTTCGTCTGCTACCCCCGATTGGCCACACAATAGGTGAGATTTTTTCTTGATTAGCTTAATTGCGTCAGATTACAAATTTCAATTCTTAATTTGCCATTTCTCGAATATTGTTTTTCCTCCTTTTTGTTGTTGTGCCAAGTTTGAATATTTTCTACTGCAAAGCTTGAAGCAATTGAATGTTGTGATATTTGTTCTCATACTCTTGATCTTCTTCGGTGGTCATTATTATTATTATTATTATTATTATTATTATTATTATTATTATTATTATTATTATTATTATTATTATATCATCATCATCATCATATCATATCCTTCTATGAAGAATTGGCGAAGGAAGAGATTTAATTACCCAACTTCAATTCCCTCAATTCATTTGTTTCAAGATAGAATTTTGAGATGTTTTTGATTATTTATTATTTCCTAAATTGATTAACCCCAAATGTTATTTTATTTTTCACAAGTGGTAACTTAGCTTGATTTCTAGATTATTTGCAGTGTACATGTCTGCGATATTGCTCCTGAGAAATGGAACTACATTAGCCTTGGGGTCTGGGCCTCGTGGCAGTCAAGTTCGGGAAGGCGTACGGGTTGAAGGTGACGGTCATCAGGAAGTCGGCTGGAAAGAAGGCCGAGGCGATCAAGAAATTGAGAGCGAACACTTTCCTGATCAGCCACAAACCGGCGGAGTTAGCGGCGGCGGCGGGGACATTGGACGGGATCATCGACATGGTTTCGACAACTCACTCGAGTTAGCCACTGCTGAAGATGGATGGGAATCTGATTGCGGTTGGGTTGTCGGTTAAGTCGTTTATGGTGTCGGCTTTCTTGCTGATCGGTTATGGGAGGAAGATTATAGTGGGGAGCATGAATCAAAGGAGACGCATGGGATGATAGACGCACGAGGAAGATTATGATGTGTAGATGGTTTCGATGGACAATGTGAATAAGTCAATGGAGAGGTTTGTGATGTAAATGTATATGCATGATATTGGGAATACGCTGAAAGTTGAGTGATTGAAATCATAATTAGTAGTTTTATTACTCTCTTCGGCCCATAACGTTAGTACAATATTCTATTTTCGTCGTTCAATTACTATATTTAACATATCATTAAATTTTTATTTCCACACAAACTCTTAATTAATATTTTTAAAATACTAGTATTCTACATAGTAAATTGAAAATTGATGATTCCAATGTAAAATCTTACTATTCCAATAACAAATATATTAACTCCAACACTGATTTCAATAAGCATTAATTGACATTAATAAATTAAGAAGGGTATAATTAGAAAACGCTAACTAAATTAATGACTTAACTATATAAACTACTTATTTCTTAATCTGTGTGAAATCAACCGTATGACTATCATTTTGAGATTTCATTTTTGTGCTTTAATGTTTCGTTTTAATGGTTACTAGTATTGTTTATAGAGGAATAAATTCTGGTCGCAAATCTTGTAACCGCAAATCTCTTGTTATGCCAATTATGAATTATATTTGTGTTTATTTACTTTCCCAATTATTAAAGTATATTCTAATTAGAAACCATATATAAATACATATTTTAACAGATTTTATTTTTTTAAATATTAAGATATAGAAATCCATTGAAAACGAATTGAAAATCATATCAAAACATATATTTTAACCGAATTCATTTTTTCAATTATTAAGATATGAAAACAAAGTGAAAACCATATGCAAACACGTGTTTTTGAATAAGTTCACTTTTTTAATTATTATGGTATATAAACTAATCGAAAACCATATAGAAACTAGAAATTATATCAATCGAAAACGAACTAAAAATCATGTAAAAATCAAACGTAATTTTGAAATAAACAAGGTGTTTTTAGGGAAAAAAAAACACAAAAATTTGAATATATTCGAGATTAGAGGGAATATATATATATATATATATATATATATATATATATATATATATATATATATATATACACACACACACACTAGTTTAATACCCGTGTAATACACGGAGTTTATCAGACGATAAATATAAAAGTTATTTATGATAATTACAAATTCTTATGTAAAATGAAAAATTCAAATGATGTATCCTCGACCCTCCCTCGCCTTGTACATGTTTAATTTATTTATTTATTATTATACTTATTAAAATTTTATTTTCATGTTTAGATTCAATTGGTTAATAATCTTATTTACACACTTATAAAAATTTAAAATAAGCCACATTCTAAATCCGTGCCTAATCTCTATATATTAAATATTATTACGTTATTTTGAATTTCAATATTTAGATTAAATTTGTTAATAATATTATTTACATACTTTGAAAACCTAAACGTATGTCATACTCTCAACTTAATCGCATTGTACCGATGTCTAATCAATATTTAATAATAATAATAATAATAATAATAATAATAATAATTATTATATAATTTTATATGTTTATATTAGATTGAATTCATTACTAATATTTAGTTACATACTTAGATTATTTCAAGTAAATCTTAATTACCTATATAGAATATTTAATATTACAAAATTTAAATTATATTAACTTTTATTATAAACACTACTTATTTAATAATTGCATAGTGGTTTTTTTTAATTAAAATTATATCTTATTTAATTTATCTTTTAGTTAAAGTAACTAACTTATATCTTTTCTACTAATTTTATAAGACTTATTTGTATTTTTATATTAGGAGAATAAAAGGAAAATACTAAATTAGACAAAATATAATAAAATAAAATTATTAAATTGAGAAAAATATAATACAATAAAAAAGTTAAATTAGGTTTGATGCAATAAAAGGGAAATATTAAATTAAGTAAATATTAGGCTCGGATGAAACCTGAGCAACCGAAACAGCAGAACTTTTTAATTGCCAAACGAATGAATGCGAAGCAGACACACACATATTATACGGGATTTGAAAAGTAGTAATATTCATTAAAAATACCAAAAATATTGAAAATCGTACATATAATAAAACAAATAGGATATGTTTGTTTTTATCTCAGAATAATTGTACACTTTTTAAAGATAATTTCTTGTTTCCCACAATTAGATCAAATGTCACGATTTTTAATAATAAAAAAAAAAATCAATTACAGATAATATTTGTAACTAATCTATACACATTGTTTTCTCTCTCTCAAAATTGTAAAAAAAAAAAAGGAAAATAAAGAGCTGGTATTGTAACTAATCTATACAATATAGTAAAGATATTAAGAAATTGTCCAAAAGTCAGTCAAACTCTGTCATCGTAATATTAAGCGGACTCCCAATTATGATAGGACTCTGTTTCATCAAGAATCCAGCGTTACTATTCCTATCCAAATACAATTAATTAATACACCACTCTGTATATAACTGATGATCATATTTGGTTCTGTACCATATATTTTCCATGATGTATTCATTGCTAAAGTGGCCTTCTTTGAGAAGCTGGTTGACCCGRGYAGACAATTTGTCGRTGACGGGTCCTTGTCCTWTTGATMKYCTCCCCGATGAGGTTTTGGGTGTAATATTTGGGAAGCTATGCGTCGGCGATCGAGTTCGCACGAGACTGGTGTGCAAGTCATGGAGGGACAAACTCATCCGGGCCGACTTTCCGGTCAAACCGGAGCCTCCGTGGCTCTTCTTACCCATCGATTCCTATAACAAACCCCAATGTTTCCCATCCTCCCACATAAGCTTCCAAAGCGTGTCCGAGGAGGACAGAATATACCGTTTCAAAATACCTAAATCCGGCCGTTGGCGCTGCTGTGGGTCCTCTTCCAACGGCGGATGGCTGCTCATGGCCGGCCGCGAGTTTAGGAGCAAGGCGACGGCGATGATGTTGTGGGACCCGATATCGGGGGCCACTAGAAAGCTCCCGTCACTGTCGACGCTCCCCTTTTTCGACCAATTGGTGAACGATTGCATCAGGGAGGGAATAAAGGATATAACCTCCGTATTCACGACTCGGACGCAAGTGTTTTCGGTGGGTTCGGTGGAGTGCGTGGTGGCCGTCGTTTTCGTTCTTGGTTGGGATCTCTGCGAGCGTCGATTGGCACTTTGCTCGCCCGAGGACCAGAGTTGGAGCGTGCTATTACCTCCAGTGGAAGAGGGTGAGATTGAATTACACGAGGACATCCTTTTCCATAACGGAAAGCTTTACTCCATACATTCCGTACTAAAAAGTGAAGCAACTTGTAGGCCTAGTCCATTGACAAGAACCGACCTCACGATTCGGTTGAGCGGTTGTGCTGTGGACGTGACGCTGGTGGAGCTCATGTTAGTGGGCGATGAGGATCCTCCTTGTCCCGTTGGATTCAACGTCCGCGAAAGATGGACGGTGGTGGGGCACTTGGTGGGGTCGCCCACGACCGGCGAGTTGCTAGTTGTTAGCGCGGTTCTTGATTTATGCACATTTAATAATGAGGATGACGAAGGGCCTATACCGTCACACACGTGCTCTAAAACTAGAGGATTCGAGATTCGCCGGTTATACGTAAACGATGAATTACTTTGCTCGGAAAGACTGAGTCATATAGGAGATGCTCAATGTATATTCTTGGGAACTAGTGGGTCAACATTGATTGAAGGATTTGGGGCACCTAATTGCATTCACTTTGCCACTGAGGACACTCAGGGGACACTTGGGATCTATTGTTATAACGAGGAATGTGATCCCGAAAATGTATATGTTGTTCACGAACGGGGTGTCTTCTTCGTGCCACGGGACAAGATTGACACAACGTCTTTGACATATTTGAAGATTCGATCGGGATCCTGTGCTGGTTGGTTCACGCCCAAATTAAAATTGAAGTAAATGAGTGCTTTTATGCAAATCATATTACAAAAATGGTTAGAATTGTTTCTTTTAGGAAAATAGTGAGAACTCTTAACATCATATTATTGTTGGATGGCGATGCAATGCTATGTAATGAGAGATCTTATTGATGTTGTGCTGGTTGGTTCACACCCAAATTGAATACGATCTTCAACTCATTTTGGAAGTGATTTGATCTGATTATGTTATAAGATTTTAAAAATAAACAATATAATAAATTAAAAAAATAATTTTGACTTTAAGGAGTCCCAACTATAATTGTACTTTGTGTCGATAAAGAACCAAACTACAAACTTCTTGCCCTGCAATTCCAATTCCAATTCAAATTTCCTATTCATTTCCAATTACAATTAACTACTACACCACTGCACACCACTGCATGAATTGATCATAATTTTCATAGTATTTTTTCACCACTTATGTTTTCATTGTTAAATGGCCTTCTCTGAGAAGGTTCACCCGAGTAGACAATTTCTCGATCACAGTTCCTTGTTCAACTCCCCGATGATGTAGATAATTTCTCGACCACAGTTCCTTGTCCTTCTGATCAACTCCCCGATGTTGTGGGGAAAATATTTGGGAAACTATATATGCATCGGTGATGTAGTTTGCACGAGACTCGTTTGCAAGTCACGGAGGGACAAACTTATCCAGACCGACTTTCCAGTCAAACCGGAGCCTCCGTGGCTCCTCTTATTCAATAGTTCTTATAAGAAGCTGCAATGTTTCCTATTCCCCGAGAACATACCGTTTCAAAGCACCTAAATCAGTTTACACCCACCATTGGTGGCGGTGGGGCTATTGTGGGTCCTCTTCCAACGGTTGATGGCTGCTCATGGTGGGCCGTGAGGCGGGCTGCAACTTTTGTAGCACGACAATGATGTTGTGTGATAGTAGTTGCATCTTCTTATTAGTCTGTTCAAATAGAATGTGAAAATCTTATAAAATTCTTTAGTATATTAACATGTAATATAACGTGGGTAAAAAGTTCAAATTATATATGTTTGTTTTCCTAAGAAAATTAAATGCACTGGAGCACTCTTCTTACCCATCGATTCCTATAACAAACCCCAATGTTCCCTATCCTCCCACATACGCTTCCAAAGCATGTCCGAGGAGGACAGAATATATCGTTTCAAAATACCTAAATCCGGCCGTTGCCGCTGATGTGGGTCCTCTTCCAACGGTGGATGGCTGCTCATGGCCGGCCGCGAGTTTTGGAGCACGGCGACGGCGATGATGTTGTGGGACTCGGTATCGAGGGCCATTAGAAAGCTCCCGGCACTGTCGATGCTTCCCTTTTTCGACCAATTTGTGGCTCGAACGCAAGTGTTTTCGGTGGGTTCAGTGGAGTGCATGGTGGCCATCATTTTTCATTCTCGTGGAGTGCATGGTGGCCATCATTTTTCATTCTCGTGGACGAGCGTCGACTGGGACTTTGCTCGCCGGAGGACCAGAGTTGGAGTGTGTTGCCGCCAGACGAGGAGGGTGAATTCCACGGGACATCCTTTTCCATAACGGAAGCTCTAATCCATATGTTCTGTACCAAGTGACACCCTGAATAGCCCTAGTCCATTGACGAGAACCGGCACGATCGATTGAGTAGTTGTGATGTGGTCGGGATGATGGTGGAGCTCATGTAGTGGGCGAAGAGGATCCTCCTTGTCCCGTTGGATTCAGCGTCCACGGCCGGGGAGTTTCTAGTTGTTAGCGCGCTTCTTGATTTATGCACATTTATTAATGGGGATAATCAAGGGACAGCACCATCAAAGCGCGTGCCTTCAGACTAGAGGATTCGAGGTTCGTCGGCTATACGAAAACGTAAACAATGAGCTATTTTGCTCGGAAAGATCGAGTCATATAGAGGATCAATGTATTTTCTTGGGAACTAGTGGGTCAACATCGTTTGAAAATGATGGACTTGAGGCGTCTAACAGCTTCATTCACTTTGCGATGAATGACGCTCAGGGGACACTTGTTCTCGATATTGATTGATACGACACTAAATATTCATACTGGTATTTATGAAAAGCGACCTCATTTTTTGGAAGGAAGCATTTCTTCTGAGAGGTGAGCGAGCTAGTTTTAAGAGTAGTGACCTGAAGTATGAGAATGAGTTATCATATAGGGTCATGACCTCTTATGATTTTGTTAGCTCGGCGTTATCTGGTAGCTCGGTAATGGGCTTTATAAATATTAGGCGCGAATGGGTTAATATGGATGGTATTGTGGGGTCCCTGCGGATCACATTAAAAGAATCACAGGCCCAGGCATATTCTGGTAATTTAATGAGTAGTTTATTATTTATGTGAACTTAGCATACAAGAGAAATCTTAAATCTAAGTCGGTCACGGTATTTATGGAATTATGGTGGGAGAAGGTAACCTAACTTGGGGAATACTTCTCTTGTCTCTATAAAAGGGGTGCACGCCTCTCTTTATTTTAAGTTGATATAATCCTACTTTGAGCTCTCGAAAATATCTCTCACTCTATCTGACTTAAGAATCAGGGGACCTTCGTCGGGGCCATCCACCGCCTTGGATGAGGGTGTTGTAATTGAATGACCTTATCCATTTTATCACGTACATGTTAGGACAGATTTTGTTCATGTTCCAAGAGTGCGAGATTAACATATAATTTATCTAACTCAACTTCTTGATTCTCAGCCTCCATATGGTAGGTTGACATCTTATCATTTAGTTTAGAGCTTTCCTCATGCAAGCTCTGAACTTCACCACGCAGGTACATCAATTGTGTCGTCTGTTGATCTAATTGATGATTAAAAATCTTTAATGATTTGATCTAGGCACCTTGATCCTTTAAAATCTTTCCTGCATGAATTCACTTCTCAATGTCAAGCATATGTGTGCATTTAACCTCATCACTAGGACCTATAATATCATCATCTCTAATTACTATCGGAATTATATTAAGAAAAGTTCATATCTTGATCTATGTTAGATGTGTGAAAGGATGATGTAAGACAGAAGAGATTAGTGTTGGAGAAAACAACCATGTTGCTAGTATGTTTAATTTCTTTAGTTTGCTCTTCTTCCTCTTAATCATCAGATCCACTTCATGCTGCCTTGAAAGCTTTGTTCTTCTTTAGGAATTTGGGACATTCATTATGAAAGTGTCCAAAACCTCGACATTCCCTGCATTGATCCTTCTCAACTTTCTCATTGGATGACTTGGAGCCTAAGGTGTTGCTACATTTGTCTTTTCCTTGTGTATTGGGAGTTTGTTAGGGTCAAAAGGCTTCTTTCCTTTATTGACTTTCTTTTGCAGTTGCCCATAGTTTCTAGAGATGAGAGCAACTGCAACTTCGAATGCAGCTTCATCCTCCATTCTTTCTCCACCAGTCTAAAGATCTCTTAGTTTAATGACTATCTGGAGATGCTTCATTTGTGACTTCTTTGGATGTTTCTTCTTTTTCATTAGCTGTAGATGATGTAAATTTCAGGCATCATAGGATGAGTCCATACTTTCAGAGTGCTTTCCCACGTACTTTTAATAAGGGAGCACAAATAAATAATTATCATGAACTTCCAATAAGAGTAATTGGATCTATAAAGAAATGGAGGTCGAGACATTGATTCGTGATCGTGTTTCATAATCAGCCCTCCACGTAGTCCAAAAAGGTTATTATCCTTTTAAACAACAAGAACACTGCTCGGGTGCCAATTGTAACTGTGCGGTTATCAAAATTATATACGCTAGTATAAATATCCTGTATAATAAAATATATGCGAAAGCAATAAAATACATAGCAAATCTTCATCTCAAAACTCTTTCATTAATATAGTGTTTGCGCTTTTTACTACTTTGACTTACAAGTATGAACTCCCCTCTAACTTACCAATGTAGCTAGACGCCGCATCCTTAACTACTTATCTGTCCAACTCTCTTGGATTTGAATTTTTTTAAAACTTTCTTCTAAACCTAAAAGATACTAAACCCTAGTACCATAAACTATAAAAGGTAGAAACCTAAAAACTCTATGGCGCCCAGTTGGGTCCCACAAGGTAGTGCCAAAAGCTGATTTGGCACCACCTGATTGATCAGGTCGGTGTGGAGCCCATTAACCTGATAATATTAATGAACCAAGTCGGTGGACTCCACACCGACCTAACCGATCAGGTGGCTTTTGGAACCACCTTATGGCGCCCACCTGGGTGCCATTCAATTCCTGGTAAAAAACTAATGTTTTAATAATCTAATTATGTTGAAACATATACTGGAGCATTAAAATATAAAACACAAAATATTAGAGTATTTTACTTGGTACTCAAAGTACTTTGTATACGGAGACCTATCATCTATATATAATATTTTTTAAGTCGGTCTTCTCAAGTAAATGGATTTCTTCATGGCCGTGAGACGGGCCTTTTTTCAGCGAACTGCTCTACTTGAATATTGAATCCTTGATGGATTATGTTACTTCTTTCTTCTTGTTTTCATGTATACAATTCGGAGTTTACAGGAGTCTTTGACTTTTGAGAAGAAACGTGGACCTTCCATATTGAAACTTTTCAAATCTTTGATAAATATTTTTGAATAATCCAAATTGTGTACGTTAAATCTTGAATCCATTTATAATTCTCTTCTCTCTTTTTCTTTGTCACACTACACCTACACATAGGAGAGAATAATCAAGTAAGGGATCGTTTGCTTTAGCTGATATGATAGGACTAATTTATACCCATTAAAATGATAACACTGTTCACATAATATAATCTCATGTTTGGTTGGTGTGATTGCTTTCTTGTGCAAGATCTGATTTGTAATCCTATCGTGCGTCTGCTTTCTGGGATACGTGGGGATAGAGCAATCAAATTACAAAATTAACCTTATTAGTAAGAACTCAATAATTGGTTTATACATATGCAAAGTTTGGACAGTTTGGACTTTTCAAAATATCCAACCAACCTGGACAAAACAATCCCAACCCCATAGCTCGGATAACTTATCAAGGCACATTGGGAGGTTATCATGGGCTGGCAGTTATCACATGGGCCTCAATCATTCTAACCAAACATAGGATATGGCATGACAACTGTCATTATCTTATCCTATCCACTTAAGCAAACGAGGCCTAAACTATTTCCTAAAATGAGGTTTAATAAATATTTCTAAGTGAATGAAAATTTAATTTCCTAAAGGTGTGACTCTTGGCATGAAAGTGTTTATGCTAATAGTTGTGTTGTTCAATTGATGTGTCCGTTTGTTTAAACCATTTGGATTGAATAGGTTTTTATGAACAGACTTGTCGTTTCAATTGAAATCTTTGGAAATATATAAATAGGTCCTTGGATGATCATTATGAATATGTGATTAGAAGATGATTAGAATATGATTAGAACACAAATAGTAACTTCATTAAGTAAAACAAATAGAGATCCATAGAAGCATATTATCTAAGTTCTTATTCCTTCTAAGGCTTGAATGTTTCGAATACAGTTCTGTTCGCCGAAGGTCCTAAGTATTGAAGTGCTGCTTAGTTAGGATCGCAAATCATTTTATCTTAGAGGCGATTGCCGTTAACCGTGAGCACCGTAGCGGGACAATATTCGTCTTTAGGAAAGAGTGTCCAACACTCGACTCGATTTAAACCTTGCATTGTCATTTGCACATTTCTAAGAAAACCATACACACATTTTTACCAACAATCTAAAGACGAATATTTCATTTTCTTGAAAGTGGCAACCTTTTTGTGGTGAACCTATATTAAAGATAAGTAGTTTCTCTGTTTGTAAATTACTTATTACTATTATTATAACATTGAGATTTGATTTTGCAGGAATTTCTAAGTAAATGGGTAAAACTTGCGTCATGGTTATTTATGAATACAAATCTAACATTATGAACTCCATTACTAACCTATCTGCCGAAGGGAAATCGAGTTCATAGATTTTTCATCTATATTCAATGTAAGCAATTCCAAGAGGGAAAGAATCATTTTCAATACAACAAGTCAGTGATGAAAGATCGGGTCTGAGTTGGGTCACACCAAATGCCGCTGTAGGTTATGACCATTCGTACATGGTGGCTAAAGAAATAGCAATGTTGTTCTCAATGATTTTGGCGGCACAGGACTAGCGACCGATGCCGCCGAAGCTAACGATGACTTTGCTGCTGTACGAAAGTCATCAGATTCTATGGTAGCAAATGCGGAATTGAACGGAGGTACATGTCCTGTTGTTCAGAGTCACCGTTGGTCAACGGTGTTCTATGGCTGTAATCGTTTCTGTTCTGAATTTTTCTTTAGCTAGGCCGGCGGTGAAAGGAGAGTTAGGCCGCCGTTTAAATTCCGAAAATCCGTCTCAAATGCTTGTCGGTTGTCGAATTTCCGGGCGATATACACGAATGATTCTGACTACATCGGCGAAGGTGGAGGTCTCTCGATCTGGTCAGAGCAGGCAGTAGCCACCGGCGAAGGCGATGTGGCCAGTCAAGCCATGTTCGTCGGCAGTACAGTTCCACCGTTGCTCCTTAAATGAGGGTCAATGTCTGGCGCAAATTTTGTGGAAAGTCGGACAAGGTGAGCGTTGGCCGTCGTTGTCTTGCACTCACAGCGAGGAACGATCAGTTGAAATGGCTGCGGTAGCAAAACTTTTGGCTGGGAGCGTCTTTCATGTCGAGAACAAAGACAAAACATAGGGTTTGTTTTTTGGTCAAATCAGACATATGGACTTTGTTAGGGCATAAAATTTGTATGCCTTGGATTTAATAATGAAAGGGATGGCTTGGGCTTGTTGGGTTATGCTTTTGCCCAACATTAATTTTAACTCAAGTGGACTTTAATTTAAAAGCTTAACTATTGAAAGGAAATCTTTGGCCCTTGATTTGGGCTAAGTGTTAATATCAATTCTAACTTTAGTTTTGAATTAGATAATAAATTGTGAGTCAAGTTTTGAATAAGGTTTCAAATTTATTAAAATGTGGTTTTGGCCTTGATTTATTTTGAGTTTAAAAGTTCTATAGATTTTTATAAAGTCTAATGTGAATTAAATTTGGTTCTAATTTATGAATTGGATATTGAGATTTAATTTTTGGAATTTCTCATCATATCACTTTGATTTTTCAACGGTGGAAAATGTGGCCTTATTGTTCAAGAAAAGTGGATATTGAGATAACTAACATGAGATAGATGATTTCATAAGAGTATTGAATTGCGAAATTCATGTAAAGCTCGAAATCCAAAGGAAGATTATGAGAAGTCATAAATATTTGACATATGTAATTATTTGGAAAATGGGTATTTTAGTATTGAGGATATGATATAAAACCCATAATAAATTCCAATAAAATTGATGGAAATCAAATAGAGAAGTTAGTGAATATGATAAAGTTCTAACTTGCCCAGAACTGTGGGGATAGAAACTATCATTTCGGAAATATGGTAACAAGAGAATGTGAATATACTGGATTGTGACGATTCACATTCTCTTGTTATCATTTCGGAAACTATCACACCATATTACGATCAACTGTTAGGGATCAACTGGATTGAACTATGACAAAATTAACTTCATATTTTAATTACAATCAATTGGAAAGTTTAGATATATTTCTTTTCCGACGCTACAAACAAACAAACAAAAAAATAAAATAAAAAGCTAAAGCCACTAAATAAACCTTGGTTGTTATATTAATATACAGGTCAGGTCTCCAATATCTTAAAAATATTATTAAGTGAATTTAATATCGAGAATTTTAAATACATTATTAATTTCGATTGTACAACAAAACCCTATGAAAAATATTGAAACTAAAGTATTTTTTAATAAAAAAGATAAATGAAATAATTTTGGAAATAACAAACTCCTAACAAACTCCAGGAGCTCCCCAGCCCTCCATGTATGTATATCTGTGTATGTGTGTATATATATTATATATATATATATATATATACATGCATGCACGCACATACTCACAGCACTCAGAACATGTTTCACTTTCCGGGTCAAAACGCAGAGGTGCGAGAAGAACGGTTTGTGTACGCAAAGAGCACTTCAGGGAAGAAGAGAACCAAAATTTCTGAGAAGATGAAGCCAGTTCGACGTCGCAACAAAGAAAAGAAATCCGATCAGAATCTGCAGTCCAATGGCAATGAAACTTGCTTCAAGATTCTTTTAACAATGGTGGTGTTGATTATCATCTTCATGATAATCGACATCATTCTTTCGAGGTTATTTTCGTGATTCATTAAATTCTTAAGTAGAATATTGAAGTTGTTTTAATTTTTTTCAATTTTCTTTTGGCAGGCTGTGAATGGTGATCTTGAGGAGTGGGGCTGTGAATGGTGATCTTGAGGAGTGGTGATCTTGAGGAGACTTTCAGTTTTCTCTGTGTGTTTTTTTCGTTCAATAATTCAGGAGCTTGCGCATTTCTGTTTCTTGGCGGAGATTTTCAGTTTTCTCTGTTTTTTTTCGTTCAATAATTCAGGAGCTAGTACATTTCTATTTTCTTGGATCTTGTGATCGGAGGATGCTGTAGTCTCCGTGAGGGTATAGGCTCTCTGTAATTTCTTTCGTTTAATAAAAAGAGAAATTTATGTTGAATAAGTCTCAAATTGTTTCCCTCTTCTTGTTCTTGGCGGTTTGTTTATTTTTTTTGAATCTTTTTTATTATTGTTATGTGTGTTGTGCGTGTGTGAGAGAGAATCTGATTGCGTCTTTTTTATTTTATTCGAATTTATTTTTTCTATTCTTGTTGTGTGGGGTAGAGCGAGAGAGAGAAAAAAGGGGAAATAAAAATGATCTAATTTATTCGAATCCCAATTCCACCAAAACCCTAGCACATCTCGATCAAACACAATAAATCCGTAAATCAAGGCCAAAAAAGAAAACGATTAACAATAATTCTCGGAACGCCGCCGCCGTGGACGAGAATGATGCCGGAGGATGATAATAACAATGCACACAGCCGAAGTCCGATAAGCAGCTACCGGTGCACGAGGATCTGCCGGTGCCGGAACATTCTCATGACCATTCAGATGGTAATTTTCAGTGTATTAAAACTATTTTCTCACTATTTAGTGAAATAAATGAATTTATTGACTCCCTGAGAGAGCCCTTATTTCTGTGTTTGTTAGGTTAAAGAATATAGTTTAACCGCGGACTTTTAATACATTGATCTTGATCAATTCTCTAACTGGTGATATAATATGTTTGGGTACTTCAAGTTTGATCACTTGTAGCTTTTACTGGATGCCCTTTTGTAATATTACAATGTCTTTTCGTACATTGGTTGAGATTTTATGCATATTTAATACATACAGAGCGAGCATAAATGCCTATATCCATCATTTAAAGTGTTTTTGTAGTGAGCGAGGTTTCACAAAAGAAGAATATTGATTTCCTGTTTTGGTTAATATATTAGCCGGTCTGCACGGCGGTCAATGCCTTGGGGGTACTTCAAAATGTTAAACATTTTTTCTCTTATTTTTGGTTCAGCTGATGTGGTTAATGTTCTCTTATTCTGTTGTTTATTATTTAGCATAATAGAAATAAGGAGCTTGAGATACTAAATTAAGTAGGTCAGACTACGAGGAATAGCCATGAAGTCCATATTATCCATCAGTGATAAATTTAGGATTGAGCCGTAGTGAACTGATATATAATTGGACATGTTTTATGCTGGTAGTTCTGTTTGTAATTGGACAAAAAAAAACAACTTATGCTTTTATTTTTTTGTCAACAAACCCAATCTATGTACAATTGTGATTCTTATTTCTATTTGTGTTGGGATCGTGTTTTGTTGTGGAGTGTAATATATAATTTGGTGTATGATTAGTGCAGGGCTATTGGATATATGTTGGTTTCTCAATTAGGTATCTGTATTGGTTGGCCATTGAATAAGGTGTCGTCTGATCAATTAGTTGTCTTTGTTGATTTTTATATCTGTTGAGTATCTCAATTTGATTGCTGAATAT
This sequence comes from Phtheirospermum japonicum, assembly GCA_014905375.1. Classification (NCBI taxonomy): domain Eukaryota; kingdom Viridiplantae; phylum Streptophyta; class Magnoliopsida; order Lamiales; family Orobanchaceae; genus Phtheirospermum; species Phtheirospermum japonicum. The sequence continues at coordinate 1,114,519 of BMAC01000178.1, forward strand.
GCACTTCCTATAAATCCTTTGGAGAGGAATTGTGTTTTGGGTGTGAATTTTTTTTGTTCTTTGAGTAAAGTTTTCAGCTTCATGTTTTCTTTTATGTGCAAAAAAAAAAGGAAAATATAAGGGTAAATGAATCGGATGAACATTAATATTTTTATGTCATATATTATATATTGTTCTTGATGTGGGTTTTAGATTTTGTTCAGTCTTAAATTGTCAATATTCATTTTTGTGATCAAACTGATGGTCGTGATGATCCTATATGTCTATTCCAACAACTGTTATTCTTCATAATATGTTCACCCCTTCAGAATGAGGGTAATGCACTATTTTCTTTTTCTTTTTGGCTTCTTAAAAGGCAATATTTAGTATGGTTAAGAGAGATGACTGTCATGCTGGGGAGAGTTGTAGATACATGCTTTGTTAATGTCTATGATTTTAACATAATGTGTGTGTGTGTGTTGGTATGCCTTAAAAGAGTGCAGAGGTTTAGTTATAACTTATAATGTGTTCTACTGCGAGAACCATTGTATATGGTGTTTCTGTGATTCTTAGTTTTACATTTTTTGTCTTTTAAGTATGATATATCCTTGAACCATGACTTATGTCTTTAATTTGCACTATATAGGCCGATGAGAATTTGCACTCCGAATTAGAGGAGGATGTGCAAAACTAAATAATGCACAAAATCCAAGAAATGATTTGAGTTATAGGAAGTGATTCATCATCTATTTAATGCATCTCTTATTACCTTTCTTATTTATTTGTCATTCTCAGTTATAGGAAGTGTGATAAATTACTCAAAATATATATTGTAACTCAAAATTTTAATACTAATACATGAGCTGTTGGAAAACTGCAGTCTTTTTTCATCAAGCTATGCAATTTCAACTTGCAGTTATGTTCAAGGAGAAACATGTTTTGGTGAAATTCTGTAGAAATCTATTACTACTTTATAGGAAACTTGATCTGCATTAACATGGATGTGACATGGGTCATACTCTAAATGGGTTCTATTTCTCCATTTTTTCAATTATTTGCAAACCCAACAGCTCATGTGGGCCACTTATTTCTATCTGAATTGTTTCCTTCTGGACACTTCTTTTCCTTATCTATCTGATATTCCGTTCAATTTTTCTTGGGCTTCATCTTCTTTTTCTTCCTGCTGTCTATTAATTTCTTTTTTTGTTGCGGAAATGTAGAGAAATTAGTGCAAATTAACAGGTGGTGTGAGACGCTGTAGTGAGGAGAAATAGTCTGTTATTTTCCCACGGTTTGTCTTTTCGTCTACGATTTCTTCCATTCGTTTTTTGATTTAGAATTCGTTTACATGTAAGGGATGATTTTACTTTTTTTTTTTGGAATATGTGATGATTTAGTTTTTGATGCAAGTGTATATTTCGATTTTTACCTTTGTTTTATCCCGGGGATTCTTCTTCTCTTACTTTTTTTTTTTGAGGTTAAATTTCTAGATTTGTTTCCTGACATATTTCTTATTTTGATTTGATTTTGCTTTGTTATCTGATAAGATTACTGGAGTTGCTTACTCTTTGATCCTGGTAGTTTTTCCGTCCTTTTTCTTCTGTTTTTTTATCCTGATCTGTAACAGTATGAAGTATTACAGGTGACTTCATAAGCAATGGCGTTTACCGTCAACTAAATGTTTCCGAAGTGACAACTCTTGAGATACTATCCTTTGCAATTAGAGTTATTGCTGAAAACAAGAAAGGTATTGCTCTAACCTCATACGCGTGTGTGTGTGGTGTGTGTGTCTATATATTATATATTCGTCTTGCATCGTTCCTATTTCGATGATCTTTTGCATTAATATCTCCAATGAATATTTGGATTCGCCGAAAAGTGAATAAGTTTTTGATTAATAGTTGGGATATTTATGACTTGGAGTTGCTTGATTCTAAATTGTATTGTGGATTCTTTATTGCTATTTGTGTTGGGATCGTGTTTTGTAGTGGAGTGTAATATATTATTGTAGTGTTATGATTAGTGCAGGGGCTATTGGATATATGTTGGTTTCTCAATTAGTTTATCTGTATTGGTTGGCCATCGAATAAGGTGTCGTCTGATCAATTAGTTGTCTTTGTTGATTTTTATATCTGTTGTGTATCTCAATTTGATTGCTGAATATGCACTG
>BMAC01000178.1:1125458-1136771 GCA_014905375.1 Phtheirospermum japonicum
GCATGTGTTTTTTTTTCTTACCGAATTTATCATGGACCGTTTATTTTGAGGCTTGATTTCAAATAATTTTAAATTATTATTATTATTATATATTAATCATAAACTCATGAATTAAGTAGAATTACTATATTTAATAGATTAAATAGTTTAAATAGATTTAATAGATAAAATATAATAATATTGGAATGTGAAAAATAAGAATTAAATTGTTGGGAAACATGTGGGGTCCATAAAAAGTAGGTTTGAGAGTTTGAAGGATAAATGAGATAAAAGGGGTTTGGGGAGGGAAATAAAATGAGTTGGTGATGTGGAGGTGATTTTGGTGATTTGGCGTGTTGGGAATTGAAAAAATTGGGAGGGATTGAGGCAGTGGGTTAAAGATGTTTAAGTACCCTTCCAAACTCCAAGAATTATCAATAAAGTGTTCATTTACTGCCCGTGTACCCTTCTTTGGTGACTAGAAGTCCACATGTCCATAATGATTGCAAATCTACTCTTGTTATTCTCCAAATTCCCATTATCTTGCATCTTCTCTTCACTAAATATCTTCAAAATATTAGAGTGTAGTGTATTCCTTGATATGACTTGAAGCAGAGGTTGAATAGTATTCAAAAACATCTTGATTCCAATATTTAGGTGAAAGTTTTGTAATTATTGAATTTATATTCGTGTTTTTTATTCACTATCCCAATTATTCTGGATTTTCGTTTTAATGGCTTACTAGTATGGGGTAATTGAGGAATTAATTCTGGGTCGGCAAGTCTTGTAACGGGCAAATCTTCTTGTTATGCCAATTATGAATTATATTTGTGTTTATTTTACTTTTCCGATTATTAAAGTATATTCTAATTATAAATCCTATGTAAATATATATTTTAACAGATTTTATTTTTTCAATTATTAAAGTATATTCTAATTATATATCATATGTAAATATATATTTTAACAGATTTTATTTTTTCAATTATTAAGATACAGAAATCAATTGGAAATGAACTGAAAATCATATAAAAAGATGTATTCTAACAGAATTCATTTTTTTCAATTATACGGTAAAGTGAATACCATATGCAAACACGTGTTTTTGAATAAGTTCACTTTTTCTTTAATTATTATGGTATATAAATTAATTAGAAACCATATAGAAACTAGTAATCATATATAAATAGTTTTGAAAGAGTTCACTTTCTCGATTATTAGAATATAGTAGAAATCAAACTGGAAAAACACATATTTTTAGCAGAGTTAATTTTTCTATTTATTTGGGTATAGAAATCAATCGAAAATGAACTGAAAATCATGTAAAAATCAAACGTAATTTTGAAATAAACAAATGTTTTTAAGGAGAAAAACAAAATTTTAAATATATTCAAGATTAGAGGGATTTTTTTTATTTTTTTTAACAAATGGGATATGTTTGTCCTTATCTCAGAATATTTGTGCACTTTTTGAAGATAATTTCTTGTTTCGAACGTCACGATTTTTAATAAAAAAAATCAATTACAGATATTTGTAAATTGTAACTAATCTATACACATTGTTTTCTTTCTCTCAAAATTGTAAAAAAAAAAAAAGGAAAACAAAAGAGCTGGTATTGTAACTAATCTATACACGTTTTTTTCTTCTCTCAAAATTGTTAAAAAAGGGAAAACAAAAGAGCTGGTGCGATTCGACTTATTAACGACTTTGAAAATAGTATATAGTACAGTGCCGTGAAGGCACCGTACCTCCAAAACCCCCTGCATTTATATTCCTTGACCTTACCATTATTCATAACCAACTTTGAATAATGGTTCTCATAAAGTGATGAATGGTAGGCACCGTATACGTCCCAAAGATATATATTAAGAAATTGTCCAAAAGTCAGTCAAACTCTGTCATCGCATCGTAATATTAAGCGGACTCCCAATTATGATAGGACTCTGTTTCATCAAGAATCCAGCGTTACTATTCCTATCCAAATACAATTAATTAATACACCACTCTGTATATAACTGATGATCATATTTGGTTCTGTACCATATATTTTCCACGATGTATTCATTGCTAAGGTGGCCTTCTTTGAGAAGCTGGTTGACCCGGGTAGACAATTTGTCGATGACGGGTCCTTGTCCTATTGATCGCCTCCCCGATGAGGTTTTGGGTGTAATATTTGGGAAGCTATGCGTCGGCGATCGAGTTCGCACGAGATTGGTGTGCAAGTCATGGAGGGACAAACTCATCCGGGCCGACTTTCCGGTTAAACCGGAGCCTCCGTGGCTCTTCTTACCCATCGATTCCTATAACAAACCCCAATGTTTCCCATCCTCCCACATACGCTTCCAAAGCGTGTTCGAGGAGGACAGAATATACAGTTTCAAAATACCTAAATCCGGCCGTTGGCGCTGCTGTGGGTCCTCTTCCAACGGTGGGTGGCTGCTCATGGCCGGCCGCGAGTTTTGGAGCACGGCGACGGCGATGATGTTGTGGGACCCGATATCGGGGGCCACTAGAAAGCTCCCGTCACTGTCGACGCTCCCCTTTTTCGACCAATTGGTGAACGATTGCATCAGGGAGGGAATAAAGGATATAACCTCCGTATTCACGACTCGGACGCAAGTGTTTTCGGTGGGTTCGGTGGAGTGCGTGGTGGCCGTCGTTTTCGTTCTTGGTTGGGATCTCTGCGAGCGTCGATTGGCACTTTGCTCGCCCGAGGACCAGAGTTGGAGCGTGYTATTACCTCCAGTGGARGAGGGTGAGATTGAATTACACGAGGACATCCTTTTCCATAACGGAAAGCTTTACTCCATACATTCCGTACTAAAAAGTGAAGCAACTTGTAGGCCTAGTCCATTGACAAGAACCGACCTCACGATTCGGTTGAGCGGTTGTGCTGTGGACGTGAYGCTGGTGGAGCTCATGTTAGTGGGCGATGAGGATCCTCCTTGTCCCGTTGGATTCAACGTCCGCGAAAGATGGACGGTGGTGGGGCACTTGGTGGGGTCGCCCACGACCGGCGAGTTGCTAGTTGTTAGCGCGGTTCTTGATTTATGCACATTTAATAATGAGGATGACGAAGGGCCTATACCGTCACACACGTGCTSTAAAACTAGAGGATTCGAGATTCGCCGGTTATACGTAAACGATGAATTGCTTTGCTCGGAAAGACTGAGTCATATCGGAGATGCTCAATGTATATTCTTGGGAACTAGTGGGTCAACATTGATTGAAGGATTTGGGGCACCTAATTGCATTCACTTTGCCACTGAGGACACTCAGGGGACACTTGGGATCTATTGTTATAACGAGGAATGTGATCCCGAAAATGTATATGTTGTTCACGAACGGGGTGTCTTCTTCGTGCCACGGGACAAGATTGACACAAAGTCTTTGACATATTTGAAGATTCGATCGGGATCCTGTGCTGGTTGGTTCACGCCCAAATTAAATACGATTTGAGTGCTTTGTTGGAACAGTTACAAATATCCGAGCACAAAACTGGAAAAAGGAATATAAAAACAAAAAATAAATATTGTCGAGTCGAGTAAGCACTCTGTCCGCAAGACGAAATAGCCCCGGTAGTGCCCTTCGATTTTGGCTATTCGTCTCCAAAGATAAAACGATTTCGTCCCGTAATATCACAGCACCGTGAATATCAGGGTTCCGGCGAACTGAAAGAAAATGAACTGAGCCTTGAAAAATGAAATGCAGAATATGTTTGTTGTTCCAAATGTTCAGGTGTTTATGCGTATGGAAAGTAAAGTGTGAACTGGAGCTTCTCACCCTTTTATAGGGTTACCACCTGGGAGGTTACAGCACTATTAAAGACGTTCTTAAAAGCACCCAACCACTCAGCATCATCCAGCATGAACCTGGACAGGTTCAGCGTGCTGATGCAGAAGTCAGCCAGGAGTCTGGTCAAAGAAACGTCTCCATGCATCATTAAGACGCATGACTTGAACGGTCAGGAGTTTTTCAGACGTTTGAAAACGTACGTACAGGAGTCAGGCGCGTGAAGGTTCAAAAAGGTAACCAGGGTTGAGCCAGAACCCGAACCCCACACGGACCAACTCAATCGGACCACCCAATTCGGACCAATTGCCCAGGACCCAGGACCCGGGTCCGGGACCGGGCTCGGGCTCGGATCCACTCGGCTCCGCCTTCGGCTACGCCGAAGGCGGACTGGCGAACCCAAGTCCAAGAGCCCGCGTGAACTTCGTTTGCACAAAACCCACAACACTCTCTGGCCCACTTGATGTACATTAAAGAAGTGTAATCATTTTTAAACTCTCTTCCACATTGACTAACATTCAATGTGGGATAACCGATAAAGCATTAAAGCAAACCGTTCAACTTTCAAGCATCATTTCTCACTCACCAATAAATGGATTTGAGAAATTAAAAATGCTATGATTATCTACACGACACGTAGAATAATCCTATACAATTCATTAACATGAATTATCGCTGTACCATTTAATTAGAATTAATCCAATTTACAACATGCTTTTCTGCAAAATCATATTTGTTGGACTGCTTTCGTTCTGGATTCTTCTTTTTTGTTAATTTGTAGTACAAATTAGTCAGGCAACGTTTTTCAAATTCTACATTACCATTCATTTTTATATTTTATTATCTTAATTATTCTGAACTAGTTTATTCTCTCTTATTCTTTAATTGTTGCATTTGGTAGAAGAGCATTTGGTAGAAGAGGTAATAAGTTTTTTTTCTATTGAATAAAAAGTTTGTCATCAAAAAAAAGAAAAAAAAAAGCAGCATCTGTTATAACAAAAATGGTTAGAATTGTTTCTTTTATGTTATTACAAAAAGACAATATGAATGCAAACTTCAAACAATCATTCTACCAAGTACCAACTATTCAAAACAAGGTTTTATTTGTAGTTATAGACTAACATGGTTCAGTGTCAAATCTCGTAGTGTTTGGGAGGCAAGAAAATTCTCAAAAAATAATTTCAAAAGAAAATGACAAAAATACCCCTGCATTAATCACGTGAAAATCACATGGCGAGATCTGATCGCCGTAATCTTCAAATAGAAGTTAGAGTGAAAAAATTCACAATTCAGGAGGCAAGAATATTCTCCAAAAATAATTTTGAAAGAAAATGACAAAAATACCCCTGCATCAATCACGTGAAAATCACATGGCGAGATCTGATCGACGGAATCTTCAAATAGGAGGTAAAGTGAATAATCACACAATTCATGAGGTAAAGTGTAAGAAATAAAAGATTAAAAGGCAAAATGTCAAATTGAGTTTAGTTTGGGAGGAAAAAAATATTTTTCTCATAAGATTATTGAAACCTAAAATATAAAGTAGCAAGTATTCGAGTACTCCATGAATGCTTTTTTCTTAGTACTCGAAGTACTTTTTATATAAAATCCTATCATATATATATATATATATATATATATATATATATATATATATGATAGGATTTTATATAAAAAGTACTTCGAGTACTAAGAAAAAAGCATTCATGGAGTACTCGAATACTTGCTACTTTATATTTTAGGTTTCAATAATCTTATGAGAAAAATATTTTTTTCCTCCCAAACTAAACTCAATTTGACATTTTGCCTTTTAATCTTTTATTTCTTACACTTTACCTCATGAATTGTGTGATTATTCACTTTACCTCCTATTTGAAGATTCCGTCGATCAGATCTCGCCATGTGATTTTCACGTGATTGATGCAGGGGTATTTTTGTCATTTTCTTTCAAAATTATTTTTGGAGAATATTCTTGCCTCCTGAATTGTGAATTTTTTCACTCTAACTTCTATTTGAAGATTACGGCGATCAGATCTCGCCATGTGATTTTCACGTGATTAATGCAGGGGTATTTTTGTCATTTTCTTTTGAAATTATTTTTTGAGAATTTTCTTGCCTCCCAAACACTACGAGATTTGACACTGAACCATGTTAGTCTATAACTACAAATAAAACCTTGTTTTGAATAGTTGGTACTTGGTAGAATGATTGTTTGAAGTTTGCATTCATATTGTCTTTTTGTAATAACATAAAAGAAACAATTCTAACCATTTTTGTTATAACAGATGCTGCTTTTTTTTTTCTTTTTTTTGATGACAAACTTTTTATTCAATAGAAAAAAAACTTATTACCTCTTCTACCAAATGCTCTTCTACCAAATGCAACAATTAAAGAATAAGAGAGAATAAACTAGTTCAGAATAATTAAGATAATAAAATATAAAAATGAATGGTAATGTAGAATTTGAAAAACGTTGCCTGACTAATTTGTACTACAAATTAACAAAAAAGAAGAATCCAGAACGAAAGCAGTCCAACAAATATGATTTTGCAGAAAAGCATGTTGTAAATTGGATTAATTCTAATTAAATGGTACAGCGATAATTCATGTTAATGAATTGTATAGGATTATTCTACGTGTCGTGTAGATAATCATAGCATTTTACTGCCGAAACCCACCGCCACCTTCAATTCAAACAACCGCAAGGCGAACCCCAAACCTCCGTTCCAGCCAAACTCCCAACCTCCGTTCCAGCCAAACTCCCAACCTCCGTTCCACGCCCCCCCGATTCACGCCCCCCGATTCACGCGCCGTCGTTTTCCGAAAGGGGGGACGCCGCCGCCCCGAGCAACCACCACCAATCGCAACGAGTCCAGGCCCCGAGTCGCCGTCCGAAGAGCCACAACAACTACCACCAATCACCTTCAATTCGAAACCGCTGCCGAAACCCACCGTCACCTTCAATTCGAACCACCGCGCGGCGAACCCCAAACCTGCGTTCCGGCCAAGCCCCCAACCTCCGTTCCACGCCCCCCGATTCACGCCGCCGCCCAGACGCTAGCCATCGTTTCAACGCCCCCCGATTCACGCCTTGGTGGAGAGATGGCCGCGCGGTGGCTGGCTTGGTGGAGAGATGGCCGCACGGCGGCTGGCTTGGTGAAGAGATGGCAGTGCGGCGGCTGGTTTTGGTGGAGAAAAGGATGGGTTGGAGAAGGAGTTCACGAGGCCGGTGAGAGAGGGTCGTGCAGCGGTCTGAGGCGGCCGTGTGTTCAAGGTTATGAGGCGGCGGCTGATTTTGGTTTGGCAGTCGAGGAGAAACCATCAGAAAAAATGAGATTTTGATTTGGGGGAGGGGACGGTATTTGGGGACGGGGAGGGTTTAGTTTATTTTATGATTTATTTTAATTAATGGGATTATGTAAGTTTACATAAACACCCTTCTTCTTCCATATATATATATGGAAGGAGAAGGGTGTTTATGTAAACTTACATAATCCCATTAATTAAAATAAATCATAAAATTAAACTAAACCCTCCCCGTCCCCAAATACCGTCCCCTCCCCCAAATCAAAATCTCATTTTTTCCGATGGTTTCTCCTCGACTGCCAAACCAAAATCAGCCGCCGCCTCATAACCTTGAACACACGGCCGCCTCAGACCGCTGCGCGACCCTCTCTCACCGGCCTCGTGAACTCCTTCTCCAACCCATCCTTTTCTCCACCAAAACCAGCCGCCGCACTGCCATCTCTCCACCAAGCCAGCCGCCGTGCGGCCATCTCTCCACCAAGCCAGCCACCGCGCGGCCATCTCTCCACCAAGGCGTGAATCGGGGGGCGTGAAACGATGGCTAGCGTCTGGGCGGCGGCGTGAATCGGGGGGCGTGGAACGGAGGTTGGGGGCTTGGCCGGAACGCAGGTTTGGGGTTCGCCGCGCGGGTGGTTCGAATTGAAGGTGACGGTGGGTTTCGGCAGCGGTTTCGAATTGAAGGTGATTGGTGGTAGTTGTTGTGGCTCTTCGGACGGCGACTCGGGGCCTGGACTCGTTGCGATTGGTGGTGGTTGCTCGGGGCGGCGGCGTCCCCCCTTTCGGAAAACGACGGCGCGTGAATCGGGGGGCGTGAATCGGGGGGGCGTGGAACGGAGGTTGGGAGTTTGGCTGGAACGGAGGTTGGGAGTTTGGCTGGAACGGAGGTTTGGGGTTCGCCTTGCGGTTGTTTGAATTGAAGGTGGCGGTGGGTTTCGGCAGTGGTTCGAATTGAAGGTGATTGGTGGTGGTTGTTGTGGCTCTTCGGACGACGACTCGGGGCCTAGACTCGTTGCGGTTGGTGGTGGTTGCTGGGGGTGGCGGTGTCCACCCTTTCTGAAAACAACGACGGTGACAGTCGGTGGTGGGTTGGCGTACGGGTTCGGTGGGTTGGCGTACGGATTCGACGGCCGTGGGTTGGCGTACGGGTTCGGTGGTGGTTGCGCCTGGAATCGTTTGTGGTTGGGCCTGGAATCATTGATGTTGAATAATAAAAAGCAGTGTAAAAGCTCTTACTTATGCAGTTAGTCCTTTGTTTGTTGTGTGTGTGGATAGTCAGGTAAAGGCAAGTTTGACAGTAAGCTTGAAGGGATGTCTCATTCGAATTCACTTGGATGTTCAAGAATTTAAATATTTATGGTTAAAAATTGTGTAATGTTATGCAAGATGACTCTGTTATCTGCTTTTGTAACTTAAATCTGCATTTTTACATGGGTTATTGGATTAACTGTCGTGATGTGGCTAGATATGTATTACATTGTGATGAAGGACGGTGTGGACCACGAGGAACAAGTTCTTTGGTTCATGAGAATTTATTTTCTTGAATGTTAATATAACAAAGACTCTGAAATTAATTCACTTGAATCACCTATACATTTGGTTTGGTTCACGAATCCATCACTGCTGAATATCTCTTTGCAATATTTAATGGCGAATGTGTCTTATGACTGTTGTGGGGATATATTCTCATGGATGTTGAATAATAAAAGGCAGTGTAGTGTAGTAAAAAAAGCGGTACAACAATATTACACTAGTGCAGAAACAACTTTTAAGAACGCCTGTTTCTGCAGATTAAGAACGCCCTGCTGAGGCGTTCTGTATGGAGCTGTTCTTAAAAGTCTGACAATCAAGAACGCCTCAGCAGGGCGTTCTTGATTGTCAGACTTTAAAGAACGGTTTTTAGAGAAGTTCTTAAAAAAATTCAGTCGTTCTAGAAAGTCGGTTTTACAGGTTTCCCCCGTTCTGGAAAATAACTTTCTAGAAAGTAGTAAGAAATTAAAAATTTTTTAAATAAAAGCAGGTGCCAACAAATACATCAAATTTTATTCCAGATTCATTTTTCTCATATATTACAATTTTATTACCTATTTAAATCACAAAACACATGTCATTAATCACAGTAATACACAATCACCATAAGATGTCAATACAAACAACACAAGTATCCAAAAAAAAAAACATATAATGCCCAGAAAAAACACCACGATAATTATCGGCAAAGACTGAATGAGAAAGAAATAAAAAACAAAAAAAATCCAATTAATACGGGACCGTGTGGATGCCCATTTTGATAAGGTGAAACCGCCCACGCCCTTGTACTTGCCAACGACGATCTACGCGCTCCGCTAGTGTAACACCCACGCATCAAATCCACATTTTCATTTTTTATTTATCATTGTGCATTAAAAATATAATTTTTAGTCCCAAGCTCGTCACCGTAAATAATTTTCTATTATTGGTTTCAAATAATTTACGAATTCTATTTAATCGAATTAATAGCTCGGTTATCAAATAAATTATAATTATCGACTTATAAAAATTATTATAATTATTTAGTATTTTAGTTATTCGATTATTTATTTAAATTACCATTGAGCCGTTTACAAAATTAATGTCAAATTACTATTGGGTCGACTATGAAATTATTCGGTTAATCTATTGGGTCGTTATTAATTATTTTCGATTTTTGGACTTCAAGCAAGCCCTTTAACTAAGTCCAATGTCAAGCCCAAGCCCACCAACTCTATCATTTCAAAAATAAACTTTGTCTTGGAGTATAAAGAAAATATCCAACCTTATCTACTACATTCTTCACTTTCTTCTACAGCCACAAACAATAACCCCACATTTCCAACTTCAACTTCTACGTTCACATTTTTCCTTTCTGAAAACCGAATAACAAAGGCATAGGTAAGGCAACAGGATTTTTTTTTGTTGTCTCTTAATTTCTGTCCAAAATCCTTTCTCAAAACCACCAGCCACCATATCGAACCACCATCAACCAAATTCTTGCCACAACCGTGCTTTCCGACTGTTTCCAGGCCCGAACCGCCAACCCGAAACATCTCCACCATGACCGCCACCCCCTCAGCCGTGCCCACCCTCTCAGCCGTGCCCAGCCCACAGTTTTCGAAAAAAAGAAGCCACAAAATTTTCCGGCCAAACCCAACCAGCCACGGCTCGAAGGCCTGGATCTTTTCCCCCAACCAATTGTCGTTTTTCCGGCCACCAACTGAGGAAAAGCCGCTGTCGCCAGCGACCCGAAACCCACGAACCCAACCAGCCCGAATTCGTCATCAAACCCTAACCCAGGCCCGAACCCAAACAAAATCGGACCCCTACCACCATTTTGCCGACTCTCCGTCGGCCAGTAAACGCCAGCCCACGCAGCCGAGTCCCCACAGCCCCGTCGCCAGCCTGACCGAATAACCACCACCAGACCCTGCCAATGTTTTCCCAAGTCGTCAGGGACCCCAACCCAAAACCACCTTATCGAACCCAACCAAAACAAACCAACGAGCCACGATCGTCTGTACACGCCACCATCCCTGTTCCAACCCCTCCAGACGTCCGTCGTTTTTCCAACCCGGGCCCGAAGACGATGGAGCGTCGCCCCAGTCGCCGCGGCCGTGCCGCCGCCGTGGTGGAGCAGAAATTGAAGGAGATGGGCCGGCCCGTTTCTGAGTTTTGAGATAGGAACTCCCGCCATTAGCCCACCAGCGAGGATTGAGGAAGAGAGAGGCGCCGCTCAAGTCGCCACGCCGAGCCGCCGCCATGGTTCAGTCGCCGGCGACGACTGAGGAAGGGAGGGAGCTGCACCATTTCTGGACGGAAAAGAAAAGAAGGAAAAGAAAAGGAGAGAAAGAGAGAACGGGCGGATGATTAGGGCTAAGATTAAGGGCTGAAAGCCCTTTCTTATCTCCAACCTTTTTCCCATATTTGCAGATTGACCTCCCAACTTTCTAACCTTTTTCAATTGAACCTCTAGACTTTGCCATCCATTACCAATTAACCCCAAAGTTTATGAATTTATCCGATTGAGTCCCTTAAATTACCCAAAACCCCAATTGAACCCCCAATTGATCCAAAACCTAAATCTTCGACCCTCCAGCTTTTCGAAAACTTCGATCCAAACCAAATAAAACTTAATAAATTTCAATTGAGCTTATTATTATTTATTTTAATATTATATTGTCTATTTTAAATAAATATATTATATATTAATATTTTAAAAATTAT
>BMAC01000178.1:1157977-1173509 GCA_014905375.1 Phtheirospermum japonicum
GTAAGTCCAGATGGTGGAGATTTAGATGGATAGTTATATTTTTATACATCCGATTGATTAAACGATTTTTTGTTATTGAAATGATTTGTTTTTCATTTTTTTATTAGTGGGATTATTTATTTTGAATTATTAATTAATTAAATTTTATTTAATTATTTGTCTATTATTTTTAATTGATTATTAATTAATTAAATTTTATTTAAAATTTGTTTATTATTAATTTTATTTGATTATTCCTAATTTGAACCCTAATTATGTAATAATTACTAAATTGACCCCTAATTATCTAATTATTACTAAATTGGCCCTAATTGTATAATTATTGCTAAATTGGCCCCTATTAATTGATTATTCCTAAATTGAATCCTAATTATGTAATAATTACTAAATAGCCCTAATTAATTGATTGTTCCTAATTTGATCCCTACTTTATGTAATTATTACTAAATTGAACCCTAATTTCAAATTAAACCTCATTAAACTATAATTATAAATTATACCCTAAATTATTATATTATTTTGATTTTTACCCTAAATGAAACCCTAATTTCAAATTAAACCTCAATTAAATTATAATTGAAGAATATTATAAATTATACACTAAGTAAATCCTAATTAGGTAATTATGGCTAATTGAATCATAAGTATATACTTAATTATAATAAACTCATACTTTAACCCTAACTTTGTAATTAATTTCTAATGAACCAATTTTCAACCCTAATCCTTAAACAAACACTAAACTCTAACCTTTAAAATCAATTATATAACAATTACTAAACAACAAACATATAAAAAATATACAAACAAATACAAATATACATAAAAATAATCAAAAATATAAAATGAAAATCGAAAGTGGAGGTGGTGGTGGACCTTGGATCGGCGCCGGAAGTGGAGGCAGGCGGTGGTGGACCTTGGAGCGGGCCGCCTTGGGCTGGGATTGAAACGGAGGGCGGCGGTGGGCTGTGGGCGATTGGGGTTGGCCTTCAACCGGAGCGGCGGCGGTGGGCTGGGGATTCAACCGGAGTGGTCGGACGGCGGTGGCGGTGTGGACGGCGGTGCAGCGGCAGTGTGGACGGCCGCTCTCTTCTCTCTCTTCTCTCTTCTCTTCTCTTCTCTCTTTTCTGAATACAGACGCGCAGGGGAGGGGACGCAATTTTTAGGGTTAAATTCCTGACGGCCAATGGCCGTCAGGACTAGCGGGCCTTTATTTATTTTTATTAAAAATAGTATCCTGACGGCCATGACCGTCAGGAGTAGCGAAATTATTTTTTTTTAATTAAAAATTATATCCTGACGGCCTCGACCGTCAGGATCCTGACGGCCAAACCCGTCAGCGACGCCAATTTTATATACTGACGGGTATGGCCGTCAGTATAATTAAGTTGGATAAACTCTCGCTTTTTCTCTGGCGGGTTACTGGCGGTCTATAATGCTGACGGCCAAATCCGCCAGCATATCCGCCAGCAAAGTCGGCCGCTAGGAAGGCCGCCAGAAATGCTAGCGGCTTTTTGGCCGTCAGTAAATCCGCCACGAATGCCGAATTTTTTTGTAGTGAAAGGAATAAGGCCGAAGCGGCCCTAACTGGGAAAATCTCATTATTGGTACATTATGTTGGCCACTTTCCAGAAAATGTACGTGATGTTGGCCAGCATCAAACTACATACATTAAGTTGACAAATTTATCAAATTTGGTACAAAAAAAAGCCCAATCGGGCTTTGATGCTTACATGGCATGATTAATCATTTCTTATCATTTTTAATTTAAAAATTAATTTAAAAACTGATTTCTTATCATTTTAAATTTAAAAATTAATTTAGAAATTAATTTCTTATCATTTTAAAATTAATTTAAAAATTAATATAAAATTAATTTTTTATCATTCTTAATTTAAGAATTAATTAAAAAAATAATTTCTTATCATTTTAAAATTAATATAAAAATTAATTTAATTTAAGAATTAATTTTTAAATTAAAAAAATAAGAAATTAATTTTTAAATTAAATTAAGTTTTGAATTAATTTTAAAATGATAAGAAAATAATTTTTAAATTAAATTTATTTTTAAGTTAATTTTAAAATGATGATAAAATAATTTTTAAATTAATTTCTAAATTAAATTAGTTTTTAAATTATAAATGATAAGAAATTAATTTTAAAATGATAAGCAATTAATTTTTAAATTAAATTTTTAATTAAATTAACTTTTGAATTAATTTTAAAATGATAAGAAATTAGTTTTTAAATTAAAATAATTTTTAAATTAATTTTAAAATGATAAGAAATTAATTTTTAAATTAATTTTTAAATTAATTTTAAAATGATAAAATTAATCTTTAAATAAAAATTATAAAAAATTAATTTTATATTAATTTTAATTAAATTAATTAATAAATTAATTTTAAAATGATAAGAAATTAATTTTTAAATTAATTTCTAAATTGAAAATGATAAGAAATCAGTTTTTAAATTAAAAATGATAAGAAATGATTAAATCATGTCATGTAAGCATCAAAGTCCGATTGGGCTTTTTTTGTACCAAATTTGATAAATTTGCCAACTTAATGTATGTAGTTTGATGCTGGCCAACATCACATACCTTTTCTGGAAAGTGGCCAACATAATGTACCAAAAATGAAAATTTTCCGCTCTAACTTGTCAGCCGGACTCGCGGTCAGATCAAGGTAAGACATAAATTACAATAGAATAACTACATACATTGTAATATCGATTCAATAAATTATAATAGAATAATCAAATACATCACAATATCAAATTAAATAGCTTTGCGAGCTATTATCAAAATACAAAACTCAATACATTATATTTCGAAAACTAATAATATATAATTAATATATTATATAAAAAGTCTACATTGCCTTCAAGGCACCATGCCCCCTACCCCAAATATTTATAACCATAGATCTCCTATATTATCCTACAAAACAAATAAATATCAAGTACAAAAATTAATATATTATAACACAAAAATCAATATATCTGTGTAATCCAAATTACGTTAATCGTGTCTGAAATTGGTTTTGTTAATTTTAAAACCAACTCAACGTTGGACATATTCACATAGGGGTGAGCATTCGATCGGTTCGATTGAAAACCGAATCGAAAAGAAATAATTGAAACCGAATTTTGCATAAAATTTCAAATCGAACCGAAATTAGGTCTAAAATCGAATTAAACCGAAAATATATTTAAAATCGAGTTAAGCGAAACGAACCGAACCGAATTAATAAAAAATAACAATAAGTAATATAATTTTTTTTATTATATGTAGTTAAAACCGAACTGAACCGAATTTTGTTTGCAAAATTGAATCGAAATAACTGATTTTTTAGAATTCTCAAATCGAAAATTGAATCGAATTTACATAAATCGAACCGAAGTTGATTATTTCGATTTTTGGTTTTTTCTCGCCCTTAGTTCAACATATAACCTGGGAGGATTGTTGCATATTAAATTCAGCCAAACCCAATTAACAAGAATTATCCTTTTCAACTTAACCTACTTTTGCCATCTCATTAACAGTCCTAAGCTACGTGTTCAATTGTGTCGAAGAAATATACACTTGTTAAAAAAAAACAAAAAAAAACAACACAACATAAAATAAAATAAAATAAATAAATAAATATTAGAACCATAAATATCCCAGACAGTGCACGGTTTTGAATCGAAGAAATTGCACGAGCGTTGAAAATTTCTATTTCTGCTTTCGCTCTGGTGAATGAGCCTTTCTATTTCCTGTTTTGCGAAATATGTCAAAACAATAAATAATTGCGGATTTCTTTTATCTTTTTATTTCTTTAAAAAAGGGAATAACTTTATCTTTTGTACGAACCATTGGATTTCTCGTGGATTCCATCTCAGAAAGAATGATCAGAATTTTTAATTCAACATAACACTGATTTTTCCCTTGTCCTTCTCAGGCAAGAAAATATAGGAATTTCGAAAATTCAAAGTAACAATGCCCATTATAACTGGAATGTCATTAAACAGAAATTAGTTTTGATTATTTTAAAACCAACGCTCGACCCACCGATTCGAGTTAGTCCCGAGTAAAAATATTGCATATTAAATAGGTCAAACCCAATTAACAAGTCAAAGCCTTTTTAACTTGATGTCCTAACTACGTGTTCAATTGTGTCGAATATGTGCACCTTTACAAAATAAAAAGAGTACAACTTCTCAAATTAGAGCATGGTGCATCTCACCATCAATACGTGCATCACTAAAAACTATTAAATATATTATATATATCATTATATCACATAAAAAAAATAAATACATTATATATTGATACATCATTTAGGTTCAAATGAGAATCATGTCCCCATATATATGAACCTATGGTCAATTATGGGCATTAAATTTAATTAAATTGATGGATCATATTTTTTGTGTATTTTTTTATTTAATTATAAGTATTATGATTGTATAATAAAATTACTACTGGTGTATATAACTAGATAAATAATATTATACACGCAAGATAAGATTATTTGAAACATGAATTAGGGTAAATGAAATTACAAATTAGAAAAGTAAATACCTATGCAATCGGCTCCGGTAGATCGGCGAAGAAAGTATCAATTTACTTTGATATATTGAAGGAACTTGCAATTATAAATGAAAGAAATTAGATCATGATGATGGGAGAAAGCCGGGTGTTAATTGGCTGCAATGCGCGGTATTAATTGGGAGACATCGGAGGTTGCGTAGGGAGGCTCTGCTGAGATGAGGTTGGGGAGAGTGAAGAAGAAGAAGATAATATTCCGATGTTTCTCATTTCCTTTTATTATATAGTCCAATTTCGCTAGGCTGATACATGTTTGAATTGAGTTTGGGTTCAGTCACGTAAAAAGAGATCCGTGTGTCGTCACTTTTAAGTTATTGTCAATAAAAAAATAATTCGCCACATAAATAACATTAATATTGGTGTGTTGAAGAACTTTTTGTAAAATGTCAAGTTTTTTTTTTTTTATTGTTTTCCACATAAATTCGAATAAACACTATTTTGTATATGAAATGTTCTTAATGTGGGTTTTGGTTACTTGGCGTTGTTTAAGAATTTTGATCCCCGGAGCCGATGGTTGGAAATATCGGATTTTCAAAATAGCTTATTATTATTTACAGATTTAATTAAGTGATATAAATAAAAGGTAGAATTCCATATGTGAATGTATGTTGATGGGTAACCTATTTAAAGGAGCAGCATAGTGTGTATATATATATAAAGGAGTAAGAAAATTTAGTTGAGGAAGACGACCATAACAATTTGTAATACGATGGATCAAAATTTGTCGCAATTAAAATCCGCAAGCAGCAGACGCCTTGTAGCCCTAGCTGTCCTGTCCTTTTGATTCGAATTCTCCTTTTGATCGACTTCCAAGCGATGCTGTGGCGAAAGTATTTGGGGAACTACCTACCCGGCGACGCTAAACGTAAACAACAAGGACGGATTATGTAGCTTTGAAAGGCTGAGATATAATATATCGGGGAGCAGTATATATTTGTTGGCACTACTGGGTCAACTTCAGTTGAAGGAGCAGCAGATATTAACAATGCTTTATCATACCTTGTTCACGAACGAGGTGTCTTCCATGTGACACATGACAAGCTTGTATCACAAAGTTAAGCATTCAATCGGGATCTCGTGTGGTTGGTTCAC
This sequence comes from Phtheirospermum japonicum, assembly GCA_014905375.1. Taxonomy (NCBI): domain Eukaryota; kingdom Viridiplantae; phylum Streptophyta; class Magnoliopsida; order Lamiales; family Orobanchaceae; genus Phtheirospermum; species Phtheirospermum japonicum. The sequence goes on from BMAC01000178.1 coordinate 1,163,664, forward strand.
ACATCAATTAAAGTAATTTAGAGAGGTGTCCCAATTTTGAAACTTGATGCAATTTAAAGTTTCATAATATTCTGGTGTTATCAATCCATAGTTCTCAAATATTTGAATCTGATGGAATTCATAATAAGTTTCATGATTTGTTTGTTTTTTTAATTTATACATTTACATTATAAAGTTTAAAAATTGTTCCAGTTCCAAGTTGAACACACTTAGTAATATAGTTAATGATTTATTTTTCTCACTTCTATCTATTTGTTAGACTGCATTGGATTTCTCGTGGGATTATATTCAATCTCAGAAAGTGTGATCAGAATTTTCAATTCAACCTATCACTTATTTTGCCTTTCATTTATATATATATATATATATATATATATATATATATATATATATAGAGGTGGGTTTAAATGGAACCATGTCATTATATGTGAACCTAGGGACTCATCTTGACCACTAGATTGAATAATCTAGATGGTTGAGAACATGACACGTCAGCAGTGTATTTATGGTAAATATTGCATTAAATTAATAAAAAGGGTATTTTCGACATATAACAACATTCATAAAGAGCGCTGAATTGCTCTTTAGAAAGCACTACGGATAAATAAAAAAAAAAGCACTACGGCTTTATACAAAAAGCATCACAAAATTCATCTACAATTACGGAAAAATTCAAAAAATTCAAAAAACTCAAATCTTCAACAAACAATTTTAAATAAAATTTATGTATAATTAAGTAGCAATGTTTTTTTCACTTATAATTAGTGCTTTTATAATATAAGTAGCAATGCTTTTTTTATATGTTGGCAGTGCTACAAATTTGACAATTTCAGGGGTGCTTTTTTCATATTATGGCAGCGCTTTTTTACTACACTAAAACTGCTTTTTTCTAAAATTGCATATAATTACACTGTGCAATACTTGGAGTGCTTTTGTAATATTGTTAGAGTGCTTTTGAACTACACTAATACTGCTTTTTGGCCCAACATTCAACCCTACCCAACCCTACCCATTCATTCAGCCCTACATTCATTAAACCCTACCCATTCAGAATTCAGCCGACAACGCCGCCGTTCGCCAACAACCATCAACACCATCGCCCAGCTGCAGCCAAACCCCGCCGCCGTCGCAAACCAGACGCCTTTCATGGCCGTATGGGCCCAGAGCATCGGCCTAGTCAGGCCAAGTCGTCGCCTTTCTCAAACCCGAACAGCCATAGCTCTCAGCCACAACACCCGCCGCCAGACGCAAAACCAGCCGGAGAATAGAACGCCGCCATCCGCCGAGGCCACCACCATGTTTCCCAGTCTCTTGAGCTGCCGCCTCCATAGTCGAGCATCGCTACGCCGCCACCATGACCGCCACCCTTCTCAGCCGTGCCCGGCCATAGATCCATTCCAACCGTGGTCAAGCGCCACAGTAATCACCGAGCGGCCCCACGAAGAACCAGACGAGATGCCTCACCCGCCGGATTGCCCAGCCGAGCCACCTGCCCGAGAGTCCATCGCCGCCATCGGTTTTCGGAGAAGGCGGAGAAATTGCCTGCCAATTGGAGCATCGCCGTCACACCGCCGCTACGGGTCTCCATCGCCGCCTCCGCCGGTGCTACGCCAATTTCGCCGTTGCTGCACTTGGCCGATTCTGAATTGAGGAGTTGGAGAATTTCGGCCGATTGGAGAGGAGACGRGGAAGAAAAGGGGCGGATTGTAGGGTTGGGATGATTGAAAAATTAAACAGAATAGGAATATTGGGTTTAATGCGGGGATGGTGGGATTTTATTCTGATTAGCTGATATGTAAAGTTACATAAAAGCCCTCCTCTTTCCATATGTGTAATTTAATGAATTTAAAAAATAGAAAAAATCTGGTCCACACATATTATAAGATCTACGGTCCGAATTGGTCCTTAGGTTCGCATATATTGACGTGGGATCTATTTGAACCTAATCCTATATATATATATATATATATATATAGGGGTGGGTTCAAATGGAACCATGTCAATATATGCGAACCTAGGGACCAATCCTGACCATTAGATTGGATAATCTCGATGGTTGAGAACATGACACGTCAACAGGGTAATTATGGAAAATATTGAATTAATTTAATTAAAAGGGTATTTTGGACAAATATCAGCATTTTGAAAAAAGCACTGCATTGCTCTCTAGAAAGCACACGGATAAGAAAAGCACTACGACTGTGTACAAAAAAGTATCACAAATTTCATTTTTATAAATAAATGTAATTAAATTCAAAAACTGAATATTAAAAGTATCGCATATGATTAATTTTAGAACTACATTACTTTGTAAAAAACACTGTTAAAAATACGATTAATACAAAGTAGCAATGCTTTTCTTAATATTATTACAGCGCTTTTTTACTACATTATCGCTGCTTTTTTACTATATTATCGACAGCCCCAAACTGACAAATCTCCGTCGAAATTCACACAACCCGACCGCCACCCAATCCCAGTCACCAAACAACCATCAACCACAGGAACCCACCATCATCACCATCTCCAGCCGACGCCCCACAGCTGCAGCCGGGTTTCGCCACCGCCCGAACAACCATCAACCATCAACCACCGAAACCATGAGAACCGACCCGAGCCACAAACCATCAACCATCGTCGCCATCCACAGACCCAACCACCACCAACCACAACCAGTCGCCGCCCGAACAGCCACAACCACAGCGCGGTGCTTTTTCGGCAGTGGCGCGGTGCTTTTTCAGTAGCGGCGCGGTGCTTTTTCGGCCCCGAAGTTCCCACAGCCACCGTCGCCAACCACAGACCCAACCACCACCAACCACAACCAGTCGCCGCCCGAACAGCCACAACCACCACCACCAACACAGCGCGGTGCTTTTCGGCAGCGGCGCGGTGCTTTTTCGGCCCCGAAGTTCCCACAGCCACCGTCGCCAACCACAGACCCAACCACCACCAACCACAACCAGTCGCCGCCCGAACATCCACAACCACCACCACCAACCACACCCTGCACTTTCCCCGACCCCGCCACACGGTCAAAATTGGCCCCCACCCGTCAGATACGACAGCTAGCGTCCCGCCGCGCCAGCGGATCCGTGTCGTTGGCGACCGACGGCCCACACTTATCGGACACGACGGCCTTATCCTCGTCCCCCACGAACGACGTGTTGTCGTACCTCACGAAACATCTGTCCAGCAGCAACGCGCCGCCCGTCGCGCCGACGAAGGACACGCCGAGGCGGCGACGCGACGGCGACGCAGTCGTGGCAGTCGGGGGTGCTGAGGTCGCCGCGGCACTGGAAGAGGCCGTAGACGACGTCGTTCTGGGCGGAGCCGGGGAGGGAGACTTCAAAGTTGTTGAAGATTTGGGGACGGAGGCGGAGTTGATGATGGAGGAGAGGATGGAGAGGCCAATTTGGGGGAGAGATAGGGATGAGTTTTGGGGGAGGGATAAAGTTTGGGGAAGAAACGGGAGGAGACGGGGATTAAATCTGATTTAGGGTTTACGTAAAAGTACATAAATACCCTTTTCTTTCTATATATATAATTTAATGTATTTAAAAAATCGAAAAAATCTGGTCCACACAAATTATAAGATCTAAGGCCAGGATTGGTCCCTAGGTTCGCATATATTGACATGGGATCTATTTGAACCTAATCCTATATATATATATATATATATATATATATATATATATATATATATATATATATATATCTCAAGAGAATATAGGAGTTTCAAAGATTCCAAGTCCCAGCAATACCCATTCTGAAGTTGGTTTCGCTAGTTTTCGAAGCTCGACTCACCGATTCTTGAAATCGTGGACATATAATCTTGGAGTGAAAATGTTGTATGGGGTATTAAATTGGGCCAAACCTAAGTAACAAGTCAAATTCCTTTCTGCTTTTCCTATCTACTGATTAACTGTACTAAGCTACGTGTTCAGTTGTGCCGAAGAAGTACACAATAAAAAAAATAAAAAAACACGGCATAAAATAAATAATATATATATATATATATATGTATGTATGTATGTATGTATACTTATTGTTTTATGTTGAGAATATGAGAATCATAAATATCTACGCGATTACTGCACGATTTTGAATCGAAGAAGTTGCATTAGCATTGAAGTAGAGTTCTTATATCCTGGACGAGTGTATAATAAATTCATCATCAAGTGATGTGTAATGAATATATAATCATATTGTAAATATATGAAACTAGATGCATGGTGCAATTGCATGATATTAATTGTTGTACTATACCTAATATTAAAGTTGTTAAAATCACGATTCAAATCATAGAATTGTTCGATTTTACGATTTGAATCGTATGTAAAATTACATATTTTTTTAATTTATAAACAGCTCACAATTTTGTTTGAGTCGTCCTAATCTACTAAAATGTATTGATCAACCACCTCCTCTTCCTTTTTCTTATTTCTTTTCTTTTTTTACTATTTTGGTAAGTAGCCACTTTCTCGACTTTTTTTTTTGGCCCAATAATTCTATTTATTATCATATAAGTAAAATAAAAATCAGCAAATGAAAAAGAATTTACACCAAATTAGGGATCAAATAATTCATATAAATGGCCTCAAGTTATTATTTGATTTATTATTATTAATTTGTGAATGTATTTTCTTTTTTTCCCACTTTCTTGGTAATATTATATACAATCTTCTGCATCAAATATTTCGATTGACTCGATTAAAAAATACAATATTAACAACCTTACCTAATCTATTATGTAGTTTTTGGATAATCATCTCATATATCTTTTGATATGATGTCCTTGTACATAATATATTACTACCAAAATACAAGATATCGACCAAAATCTCCAATGCTGACATGGTATGTCGATTTTAAGAAAACCGCGTAAGAAAAGTGTAAATTGTTGTTCTTATTATTTCAGTTGTGTAATATATATATATAGGAGTATATAATTTTGAATTCCAGTAACAAAAATCAAAAAAGAACACGTGTTCCCATAAATTTTATTAGTCTAAATATATTGTGCAGTCCAAATCTGCTGAAAATTTGTGGGACCCATATATAGATGAACCAAAAAAACAAATAAACCTCACGCACTCATCAACCGGTGTCCAACCAGAATGCTAACACGTGCCCTCATATACCCTTTCCTCCCTTGCGCGTGGACCCCACCTCCTCCCGTCACTCTAAACCACCACTCGCACAAACTCATCTCTCTCCCCGGCTCTCTAACAGCTCACTCCCTCTATCCAAAATACACACACAAATTCTCTGCACTATGGTAGTACAATTCTATTAAAACTCAGCCATGAATATTAATCCAATAAGGATAATTAATCCCAGCCCTAATCTTAATCCAGTTATGGAAAACCCCTCCATAAATCCTCACAATTTGATCGATCTTCAGTTAAAACCTTTAGCAGACAGCAGCAACCTTCATGATCACGCCGCCGAGGATATCGAGATGTTTGCTTTCCGGAGCATAAGTTATACGACCTTGAAGGATCTTATGCCGTCGTCTCCGTCGTCCACGGCGTCGCCGACGAGCGGCAGCAGCTGGAAGGAGATTCCGATCAAGGATCCTCTGGTGCAGCACGCGGCGTGGGCGTACCTGCAGCCGATGGCGGAGGCGCGTGATGAGGACGAGCGGTGGTGGAGGAGGTTGCGGAATAACTGCAGCGGGCTGTGGGGATGCTTTAACGACGTCGTATTAGTGATGTTCAAGGGCTTGTTTGCCGATCAAGGTAGAGATGGTGATGATGTTAGATGAAGATAGAGTTGACTGACAACAGTACAGTATACAAAGCGGCCATTTTCTGGTTTTTATATTTTTTTTTTTTGGGGGGGGAATTTTAGATTCTTTTTTATTGTTTCATTTTCGTGCATATAAAATCTTCACTCATTAGTAGGATATATGTTTTGCTTTGATTTTTGTGGAGTTTGAGATTCTTGTGCATATTATATGAATGGTAGAGAAAAAATTAATTTGTTTGAATCACATTAGCAGAATACAAAATTTTTCATTGGCCTTTTCCATTTTCGTTGAATAATATGGCTGAATACAATTTCTTATACACCAATTCTCACTTTAAAATAAATCAAGATTTCTTTTCTTCCTTTTTCTGTCATCATACAATCATGTAGCTTATATTATATCATCCATTTGAAGGAGTATTTATTAGAGTTTGATTCTTCTAGCTTTCAAATTATTGGATTATTATTATCTCCTCATTTCGACATACCTATTAAAAAAAGAAAAATACTTTAGTAAAACTTCTAATAATTAAACCAAGTATTAAATTATTGTTGTTTTACAACAAAATACAATTGGTTCATAATAGTTGTTATTCTATATGTTCGAGATAATCTTATAAATATATTTTTCAATTTCCAACTTAATTCATTTCCCTATATACGTACTTATGGAGTATCTTTTCTGATAAATGGGAAAATGTTTTACTACTAAATGTTAAGGTAGTATATTATTTGCTTTTATTTCTTATTCTTAGGGCATCTTTAATCGGGTTGGGTAGGGGAGAGGATGGGGTTTGGATCTTTAAAATGGGAAGGAGTTGAGTTGGGAGAAGAGGATGTGGAGAGCGAGATACAGAACAAAGGGAAAGGAAAACGAAAAGAAAAGATAAAGGGCGAGGGGACATGGGGCAATCGGCACTCTAAAACTCATGGGAGGGGCGTGTGGATTACACGCGTTAGAAGAAAGTGGGGTGGCGAGGGGCCACGTGTAAAGCGCAATTTTTTTCCCTTTTCTTCATTTCACTATATTGTGCGTGTGTGTAAATTATATATATATATATATATTTTATTTTTTTTTTTTTTTTTTTGAAGGGTACAAATGAGGACCATTGCCCTTTGTGAGAATTAATAATCAATCCTGTCTATTGGATATCATTAAGGGTGCGGATATACGCACCCCGAAAATTTATTAGTTCACCCCAATTAAAAAATATTTCATAAAAATGCCAAAACTACCCTCAAACTATTACACTTCATCTTCTTTAGCGGCATCAACAGATTCATAGCCATCTTCGCAGTGTCGCTGCTATCCTTCCATTTCATATCCCAAAACAAAATTTATGCCATGAGTCTCCTGCTCATAGCCGCTCACACGCTCCATAAGATCATCATGCTCTTGGACCTTTAAAATGGGAAGGAGTTGAGTTGGGAGAAGAGGATGTGGAGAGCGAGATACAGGAACAAAGGGAAGGAAAACGAAAAGAAAAGATAAAGGACGAGGGGACATGGGGCAATCGCCCGTCTAAAACTCATGGGAGGGGCGTGTGTATTACACGCATCAGAAGAGAATGGGGTGGCGAGGGGCCACCTGTAAAGCGCAATTTTTTTTCCCTTTTCTTTACATTTCTTCATTTATTAATTTTTTTTTTCATTTCTCTATTGTGCGTGTGTAAATTTTATATATATATATATATATATGGAATGGTACAAATGAGAACCATTGCCCTTTATGAGAATTAATAATCAAACTTGTCTATTGGATATCATTAAGGTTGCGGATATACGCACTCGAGAATTTATTAGACACCCCAATTAAAAAATATTTAATAAAAATATCAAAACTACCCTCAAACTACTACACTTCATCTTCTTTAGCGGCATCAACAGATTCGTGGCCATCTTCGCATTGTCGCTGATATCCTACCATTTCATATCCCAAAACAACATCTACGCCATGAATTTTTGGTTCATAGCCGCCGACACGCTCCAGAAGATCATTATGCTCTTGGAGTTAAGGCTATGGGCGAACCTGACCAAGAACGGCAGCCTCGAGTGGTCAATCACGATCTTCTCCCTCTCCACGCTGCCCAACACCATGGTGATGGGGATCCTGCTACTGATCGCCATGTACGGCGGCTACGCCGCAGACCGGTGCAGGTGGTGGTGATGCAGTGCATCATCTGGTACACGCTCCTGCTCTTCCTGTTCGAGTACCGCAGCGCCAAGATGCTGATAGTGGAGCAGTTCTCGGAGACCACCGCCTCCATCGTGTCGTTCAAGGTCGAGTCCGATGTCATTTCGATCGATGACCAGGATTTCCTCGAGACCGAAGCTCAGATCGGGAACGACGACAAGCTCCACGTCACTGTCCGGAAGTCCAATGCCTCGGGCCACTCTTTCTCCGGGATTACCCAGCAGCCCTCCAATTTGACACAGCTTGAAGTGTAGTTTGTAGGGTGTTTATAGTTTGAGGATAGTTTTAGCATTTTTGTGAAATATTTTTTAATTAGGGTGAATTAATAAATTTTCGGGGTGCATATATCCGCACTCTATCATTAAATGGTTGGAGGAGTTATTTATATTATTTTATTTATTTAACTCAATTCATTGGCTTGTTTAGTTAATAATCAATGCAATGCTATTCTTTCGGACAAGTAATGCTAATATTTAGTCATTTACGCATTTTTTTTCTTAATTTTTCATATGCAATATGTATTCTAAATTGTATATAATGCCGAGACGATTAATTATATATATATTAACAAATGAGTGAGTTATAGTGTTTTAAATAATTGAGTTTTTTTTTTTAAATTTTAATATGCTTACGTGATATTGATTTTTAGAATAAATCTAAAATGTGTTTTTTTTTTTTTAAATACCTAGGTTCGGAGCTTACATGGCTGTTGATGTGTCATTATCTTTTAATTAAAAAAAATTGGCATTCATGAGATTTGCACCCAAGTTCTTTAAGTTTTATGTTCCCATATAACACCATTGTGCCAACTCCACCTCTTGGAATAGTTTTATTGCAAAAAAAAATTATATTTTAAACAATCATCCATTTTGTTCTATAATATTATTATTCTATAAATAAATAATAAAGTGTGATTAACTTTAAAAAAAAATTTCATAAATCTAAAAAGAAAAAAAATATATATATATTATAAAATATATAGATACTACCAAATCAAAGAAGTATTGAAAAATGAGGTGTCGGGATACGAATTAATTGATAACTTTTGTAAACGAAATATAAAACATTATAATATAATACTTAAATAAATCTCAAGATTTGAAGTTAGAAAAAAGTTATATAATAAACTATCTTTTATATTCTTATAATTATATTATCAATTTTTAAGATAAAGAAACTTAAATATATTATAGAATAACAATATAAATTGTTAAAAATTAAAAAATAAGTTAAGTAAATATAGAAAAAGTAATCAAGTAATTATTTTATACTATTATCATTCTGTAAAAATATAATAAAATGTGAGTCTTCTAAATTATGATATTATAAATCTGACAAGGAAAAAAATTAAATATTATAAAATAATATAAAACTAAAAAAGAAACTACCATATAAAAAGAGTAGTAAGAAATGAGGTGTCAGGCCATGAAATTAATTGAAATTTCTCGTAGACAAAATATAGAATATTATAATATAATACTATATAAATATCAAATTTTGAAACCAAAGAATAATTATATAATAAAATATTATTTCAACTCATATAATTATTTAATTAATTTTAAAAAATGTAAAACTTAAAAGTATTATAAAATAATAATACAAGTTGTTTAAAAATTATAAAGTAAGTTAATAAATATATAAGAATGTTTAATTAATTATTCTATTATTGTTCTAAAAAGATATATAAAGTTTGATTACTTCTAAACAATAATTTAATAAATTTAAAAAATGAAAAAAAATGAAATATTATAAAATAATATAAATTTAAACAAAACTACAAAAAATAATAAAATAAAAGGTATAAAAACTTAGGTGGCCACGACTTTAATTGAGTATTTTTGTAGATAAAATATAAAATATTATAATATAATAAAATCTCAAAACTTGAAATCAGAATA
>BMAC01000178.1:1175563-1197005 GCA_014905375.1 Phtheirospermum japonicum
CTGTGACAGAAAATATTATAAAATATTATAAAATAAATCTTAAAGTACTTTTAAATTAGATACAAATATAATAAAGTTTGATTAACTTCAAATAACTATAAAGTTTTATATTTTACTTATGTGATTTTATAATTACTTATGTTTTTATATTTTAAAACAACTATTAGTGTGGGGCACCAATATGTTACGACACAAGTTAAAAATACAACATTTATATTTTTTGTTTGAATTACCCGTGCATCTATATGTTTTCATTTTTGTAACTATCACAAACTTTAAAAGTGTCATTTTACAATTTTTATGTAACTTACGGTCAACTTTATGTCAAATATCGAGACTTAAAGTGCCGAAAATGATTGAAAATTATTTTGTACGACGAGAACGATATTGTTTATATTAATAAATAAATATTTGTCAAGTTGGTAATTTATCTGTTAAAATCCGTGTAAAACGCGAATCTAACACTAGTATGTATATATATATCCCATTTGTATACTAAACGAAAAGATTTGTGTCATACGTGTCTGCTTATAAAGTTTCGGGTTGACGTGTAATTTTCTGGTGCATCGGATGCTTATTTGACGAGTCTTGGAGGTTTTGAGACTTACTAAATATAAGAATTCGAATATCTACCTAATTTATTATATTTTGTCTAACTTAATTTTTTTTATATTGTCTAATTTAATATTTCTCTTTGATTATATTTTCTCTAATTCAATATACATTTTCTTCTATTCTTCTAATATAAATATAAAGAAGTCATATATAATTAGGAAAAAAAATTAAATTACGTATCTTAATTAAAGATAAATTAATTATAAGATAATGTTAATTATAAAAAAACTTAATTATTTATTAATAACCTAAATACGGTGTATTTAGAATAAAAGTTATAATATTTTTATTCTTAGGAATTAAAAAATATATATAATATAATTAAGTTACATGTTACTTGCAATTATCTAATTATGTAACTAAATATTATTAACTAGTTCAATTTAAATATAAGAATATAAATTTATATAACAATAATTAATAAATATTAACTAGACACCAATACAATACGACACGGGTTGAGAATATGACATTTTTTGAATTTTTCAAATTATGTAACTAAGAATTATTATATAATTTAATTTAAATATAAAAATATAAAAATAATAATAATTAATTAATAGAAATTAGACACGAGATGAGCATGTAACAAGGTTTGAATTAATTACGTATGTAAATATGAAATTATTAGCGAAATTTTTTAAACATTAAAATAAAAAATTATTAACAATAAAAAATAATGGTCAATAAATAGTAACTAGCCATTTGTAGAAAACACGCGCTGAGAATACGATATCTTTTGAATTTTTCTTATTTTTAAATTTAGAAACTATATAATGGTCATAAATATTTTTTATATTTATCTTTTGATAAATCTCGTTTAACACACGGGTGTTAAACTAATATGTATATATATACCTCAATCCCTCTACTCTCACATTTTCTATAATACATCACTTATAATTTATCTACTTATGAATATATATTTTAACATGTATAATTCATTTGATACGGATAATAGTCCGTTATCGATAAATTCTTGATATTGGCAAAATATGAAAATTTTTCGTAATCTTCCGACGACTCAACATAATTCTCAGTTCCAAAAGCTCTCACGTTATGATAATACACATGATTTTATTTATTTTTATTCTCCCATATAATATCAAGTATTGTAAAGTAGAGAGTAAAAATACATTCTTATTCACAAAATTCACATCAAAATTAAAGACATCACATTCCTATATTTTGTTGTTCAAAAGGTCATTGTCATGTCACATTTTTCTTTGGATTTTCTATAATTGATAGATGAGTACGAAGTTTCTAAGGGTATGTTTGGAATAAGATTCGTTGAGATTCTGAATCTTATTATTTAAAATCTTGAGTATTTAGAATTCTGTAAATAGTAAGAATTTTTATTTGTTGTAGGATTTAGAATTCTTTATTATTTTTTTATTCAAATCATGTCTAAAAAATGAATGATAATATATTTTTATATTGTATTTGATGTCAAATCATGCGTGAAAAGTGGATGATGATGTATTATTATATTGTATTTAGTAATATTTAATTTTTTTAAAATATAATGATGATAAGAAATTGTAGATTGTGGATTGAAAACTTGAGTTGTAAAATAAACGAGAATTGAGGTTCGAAACTTAAATCAGGTATTTCGAAGTCTAGACCAAACATGGCTCTGGGGTTGTATGAATGTTTTTTCAAAACATGTTTTTTTAATTTTTTAACTATTTGCAAAAATTAAAATCACACTTTGTTTATAATTTTCGTTTTGAAAATCATATTTTTTAAATTTTTATTTTTCAAATTAAAACATTTCAAATATACCAATCAAATCTTTTTTTTCTTTTTTTTTTCTACGTAGGACTCATCACTACCATCAAAATCTATTTAAAATATTATTATTTTAAAATTATTTATACCTAATAAAACCCACCATCTACAATTTATATTATAATATATATTCTAAGTAAAATATTAAAAGTGAATCATGTTATTAATAATTTTTAATTTAGTATATACCTAAAATTGAAGAATATCATATTCAAATTTAATCTAAATTTTTATTAAAAATAATAATAAACTCTCATATATCATTTTTTTTCACACGAATTGAAAATTGGAACGTTAAAAAGTCCATAAATCCCCTAAATTTCTGATTACCGACTCGATTTATTAGTTTAAGGTAGTCAACTTTGGATGAACAATGACAGAACAGATACACGATGAACGGATGGAGTTTATAAAGTGCAATTAATACAAATTCCACATTGCGTCGGTCCAATTAATTCAATATGTTATATATTAGAGAAAGTGAAAGCACACAAAAATAATAGGAATAGAAAGTAATGCATTATGTTTTAGGCTGTTAGCCGTAAAATGAGTAATTAAAGTAGGTAATCTATCTTATGCTCACCACCGACATGTGATTATTAGCTACACTATGCCTTCAAGTTTAAAAGTTTAAACTAATAAAAGGAATAATATTTTTTATTTAAAGGATGAATAAAATTAGTAAAGTAATATTTATTTTTTATTAAAATAAAAATAATAATATTAATTCTTTTTTTGAAAATGTAAATGTGCGGTTAAAATGAGACAATTTTTTTAATTTTAAATATGACATATAAAACAATCACAAGGAATAAATAACTAAAAAGTTGTTATTGGTGGAACTTATGTTTAATGTTTTAATTTAAATATATATTAATAAAATATATTTCGGATATCTTAATTCCGTTAAAAAAAAAACAAAAAATCATTTACTATTCAATGAACTCGTGTGCTGACGATTTATACTCCTCGAGCAAATTGGCACTTGTCAATGTCTCAATTGTTATTATTTACCTGCCTGCTCAAAGTGTTATTATCTAAGCACTCGTGTGCTTAGATATTTCGTTCCCGTTGCGCAGAAAGAACAGTGTGTTCGCAAATTCATAAGTTTTTTTTATACTAACTAATAATAATAAATAAATAAATATCTCACTCATTTAGTTTAATTAGATAACCAGTGCATTTTTATTCAATAATTCAAGAGTGTGAAAATTAAACTTAATGATTGGTTAGTTATGCATTATGATAGCATTTTAGTCGAAAGTGGCATCTTACAACCATGCTCCTCAACATGAATTTGAAAAGGACAACTTCAGATGTAATCCTAAGAACGATAATTCCTCGAGAAATCACACTAATTAATGTAATCCTAAATATCACTTTAGAAGTTAAATTGTTCACAACTCGTAAGCTCATTTTCAATAGAATGTCACGTAAATTAAAAAATCGTATGTGCCAAAGAAAAATATAGATAGTGTTTTAACACACCGTCTATATATAAACATTGTATGTTTAATATATTTCCTTGTCCATTATTAATTTTATACTATTAATTAATTATTTCTCTCTTGTTTAATCAATCATTAATCAATGCTACCCATTATGTTTGATACACATGGCACATACAACATTAATGTCTATTAACACAAACCCCTATCCTACTGCATACATCAATACTACACCTCAAATTAGTCACTCCCATAATTGTACACAACATATTCTAAAAAAAATATCAGCAATATTCGATGTTTAATTAAAATTCTGGTAATTATTGACACAGTCACACAGGCATTTTTTATAGTCAATAACAATTTGTTTTACCAGTAATCTCCACATGAGCACTGGCCATCCTTGAAACGATGATACATTTTCGAATCTCCAACAACTATCTCTCTCTCCGTAACCCGTGACACCCTTTTCGCAGCACTATGGCAATCTTCGCATATCCTTACGTTCTTTCTGATAACCACAGGCTCCCCAACCGACGTGCCAATCAACCCAAAACAAATCGCCAATCTCACACTATGACACATCGGCGAACTGAATCTCGTTTTCATAAAATCCGACGGCCTGAATTTAGTCACACCGCAAGAATACCCATCCTCGCCTATCTTTCTTGATAATATATCGAGAACGTTATATATTACGTTACTCTCCTTTTGCAATTTATCGTAATTACTAAACTTGTAAGCTTTGCCATTGCACTCGACCATGCTGAACCCAGTTGTTTTGACCAACCCTCGTTTTTTCATCAAACTTCTAACGCGCTCAACATCGTCCCATCTTCCGAATTCGGCGTACATGTTAGAAAGCAACACATAGCATCCTATATTATTATAATTATTATCATTATCTAGAGAGAATATTTTAGTCGCAGCCATCTCAGCGATTTCGATGTTTTTATGATGTCGGCTCGCGACCAATAGCGAACCCCATATCCGGGCCGTCGGTTTTAACGGCATTTTTTCTATGAAGCTTTTAGCACCGTCGAGATTACCCTCACGGCCTAGCAGATCGAGCATGCAACCGTAATGTTCTATTCCGGGATCAAGCCCGTAATCGCTTTTCATTAAATCAAAATATTTCCAACCTTGGTCTACAAAGCCGGAAATGCTACAAGCTGACAAAATCGAAACAAACGTGCTTTCGTTTGGTTTATATCCCTCGTTTATCATATCACCAAACAGATTTAAGCAATATGATCCAAGCCCATGAATAGCATAACCCATTATAATCGTGTTCCACGAGACTACATCCTTAAACAACATTCTATTGAAAACTTTACGGGCCGACTCAAGATCTCCACATTTGGCGTACATATGAATCAGCACATTAGAGACGAACGTACCTAAAGAATATCCGGATTTGGTGATATGGCAATGTATCTGTTTCCCTTCATTCGGTAAGGCTATTTCAGCATAGGCAGCTAGGACGCTCGTAAATGTCATCTCATCGGGTACACAAGGCCCGCTTTGCAAATTTCGAAATGTGACGATGGCTTTTATGTTTTTTAAATTCTGCACGTAAGCAGAAATCATCGCATTCCACGATACCAGGTTTTTCTCCTTCATGCGAAAAAATACGCATTCGGCGAGCTTTAAACTCCTGCACTTACCATACATGTCCACGAGCGCGGTCTCCAATACTAAATGACGTAAATACCCCTTCCTAATCGCATGCCCATGAATGGCTTTGCCTTGTAACAAATCTCCAAGACTCGAAACGGAAGGAAGCAAGTTAATCAACGTGATCGCATCCGAGGCCACAGCATCATCATATCGCATTTTCTCGAGACAAGCAAATGATTCGAGGGATTTATCATTTAATGTGTACGCACCAATCATCGCATTCCAAACAACTATATTCTTTTTTGCCATTCCGTTAAAAAAATTCTCAGCATAATCCACCTCACCGCATTTGCCGAACATGTCGATAACGGAGCTCTGAATCATCGAATCTAGTTCAAGCCTGTTTCTGAGAACTTGGCAAAAAATCTCCTTGCCGGTTAACAAATATCGCTCGAGCGCACAAGCACCCAAAGCACTTATATAACTGAACCTATCGGGCTTTAGGCCCGATTTCTGCATTTTCTGGAGAAAAATCAACGAGCTCAAACCATCCCCAGATGAAACATAGCCACTGATCATCGAATTCCATGAAACCAAATCCCTAACAGACATACACCCGAATATTTTCTCTGCATCCTCTATACACCCACCCTTAGCGTACATCATGATCAGTGCATTACATATATAAATATCTACATCAAATCCAAGCTTAATAATGGTGGAATGAACATTTTGGCCTTCTTTCAAACGAAACACACCCGAGCACGCTTTGATTATGAAAGGAAAAGTAAAATTATCAGCTTTGATCCCTTCAATTTGCATCCGGTAGTAGAATTCAATGGCTTCTTCAAACATTCCGGAATCGACTAATCCCCTGATTAATACATTCCAAACGAAAGTGTTTGGTTTAGTCATTGTCTCAAACAGTTGGAGTGCAGGTTCTAAACTACCGGAGTTTACATAAGACAGCAGTCTTTTTACGGATGAAATCGAATCTTTGAATTTCTGGATTTTGCGTTTATATATGAAGGTGGTGCTTGAGCTTGAATTGTGGTGTTTGATTCTGGGTTCATGGTTTTGGGGTTTTCTTGAAGCTTTGGTTTTTTCTGGAGATATTGGGTATTGCGAAGTAGTGGGTTCGATGTGGAGGTGGAAATTTAGTAATGCTTTGGCCATTTTAATTTTTTTGGGATTAGTTAGACAAGTTTGCCGTTGAAATTAGAGGGAGTGACCGTTAATTCGGTTATTAGCATCTTGGATTTCAACCCCCCATTTATTGCGAAGTGTCTGAAACAAACAACTGGTTGAAGGGCGAAGATACACAGGTTGAAGTATAGAGGCCAGGCCCAGTGGAATTGAAGTGAGAACCTAGCTTTGATCAGGCCCAACAATTGGCTATATTCAGGCCCAACAGTGAATTGAAGTTCGAGTGTAATTGATGGTTTTCTTCCTTTTGGTCCATTTGGGCTCGAATATTGGAATCGAAATTCGAAAATACTAATACTCATTTGTTATAAGACAAAAATCAATATCTGACAATCAAATAATGAAATATTACTAAATATAATATAATAATATACTATCATCCACATTTCAGAAGAGTCTTTGACATGATTTGATATTTAAAAAGTAAAGAACTTTTCAGACGATGATTTTAAATCAAAAATAATATAATACATTATTATCTACTTTCCAGACATGATTTGATATTTAAAAAGTAAAGAATTATAAATCATATAACATGAATTCTTACTATTTACATAATTCTAATACCAGAATTCAAAATCTCAATTAATGTTAGTCCAAATTAGTTTTTATGATTTGATTTTACCCCAAATTGAAGTGATCATTTAACAATTTGACAATTATAATTAACATGTACTAGTAAATTTCCCACGAGGAAGCAGAAGAAACGTACTCTTCCTGATAATGCTTTAAAATTATGGTCTTGGAGCCTCAATATTTTAACATAGGTAAGAAGTTTATACAATTTAATTGGTTTATGATTTAAACGATTACACCCAAACGAAAACGATCACGCTGTAACTTTAATAAATTAGATTTTTTTACTACTTTTGGATTAGTGTTTCAAAAAGCAAATGGACACTAGCTAAGCGAATTATTTGACATAGATAGAGCTTGGGCGAGATGTAATCGTATAAGAAATATAGACGGTCAAGTATATGAAAACTAATCGAGATTATGTGAACGTACTTACTCTATACCAAACATTTTAACAAATGGAATAACATAAACCTTAGATGAGATGTAATCACCTTTTGTCTGTGCGCACTATATATACTATATATAATATGTCCATAATCACATAAAATAAAATAAATAAAATTAAAAAAAGGAAGAAGCAAAAAGATCACGATTAAATTGATTGGTTCTTATATCAATAAATAAAATACAATATATATTTTTTAATATCCGTAAATAAATATTTAAACTATCAACTATAGATTATTTTACCAACTGAAATACCTCAGCCGAAATTATCTATACATCACTGCACCAAGCCATCAACCCCCAAATAAAAGAATAAATAAACCCGAGATAAAAAAATGAAAAAAGAAAAGAAATTATATACTTATAGTTCCTCCGGTATGCTCTGCAGAGCAGGTCTCCAATTCCCCCGGTTTCTACCTTTCACTTGGCTCGCCGCCCTCAATATCTGCCTTCTGCGCAACAAATTCARCCGCTGCTCCAACACCACAGCCGCCGGCGCCGCCGATTCTCGCCGTCCCAAGCTCCGACCATCTCTGATCGCYTCCAGCACTTGCTTTAGATCCTCCTTCTTCACCACAATCTTCATCCGCCCATCCTCCGCCGCCGCCGCGATTTCGCCGCCGCTGAACTGCGCGATCGCCTCCAGAATATTCTGCGCCATTGCTTTCTGGTTTCTTCCAGATCTCGAGAATCTGAGATCTCTTCTCGGCGACGATTTCTGATCCTCTGCGTTCTTCGACTCCATTTTTGCGCCTTCTCGTAGGTACGTACGGTTATCGATTTATATATACTGTTCTCTTTGGTGCGGTTCGTGCAGTTTGGTTACTCGGATCTGTTATTTGGTGCTCGATATATATAGTGCTTTTTAGATGCTTTAAAATAACGACTTCGTGGATTCAGTAAGCTTCTCAACTAAAAATCATGAATGGGTACAAGTGTACAACCTGACAATTTTTATTTTAAAATAGCATATTACTAAAATATTAGTTTTTACACTTCACGAAATTCAGTTTTTTCGGAAGTTGTATATCCGTGAAACAAGCGTCCTTTGCGTGGATGGGTAGCTAACCTAACGCTTACATAAATTATAGTAGAATATTGCATCACATTTCAGAGCTTCCTATATATAATAAATAAAATGCAGTCTAAACTATAAAATTGTTTTGATGCTTGCCACCGACTTGTTATTATTAGTACTCACTCACATGCAAATCCTTAATTTGCGGCGCCCTGTTAACAACTCATGCAATTGTGTTGTGAATTAAGATAATAATAGTTGACATGTAGAATTTTATTTTTATTTTCGGGGTTTTGAAAGATTTGAGTATCGCCTAAAAAGATTAAATATACTAATAAATAAAAATTTTAAAATCGTAATTATTTGATGAACCACATGTCATATAAAATATTTGAGCACTATTATAAAAGTGACAAAATTACATATAAACTTATTTGCATTTATTTTAATTAGCTGGAAGGGATAACATTAATATCCTACTACTACCAAAATGAGGGAGAAATTAAATTAGGTATCAAAGCGTGGTTTGAGGATCTTTGGAGTTTGTTGAACCAAAAAGACTTAATGGTTACAGCCTGTTCCAACCATTGTTCACACGTCACAATCACAATCAACTCAAACCAATTCTAATCCATTTCTGTAACCGAAAAATAATTGTTAGTTAGATTACTGTATTGAGTAAAGCACTTTCTCAGTTAGTTGTTAAAGATTCGATTTTCGTCCAAACCTGACTTGCTAGAATGGCTAATATGGGGGAGTTCATTGTGTGTTTGGCAAAGGGTCGGGTGAAAATGCCGAATTGTCTCATTCTTAACTCAATTCACCGTAATTACCTTGGTTGTACTTATACCTAGCGAGTTAGTTTTATTTTTGTAAATTTCAAGTGTGAAAGTAGGAGCAATTTATCAGAAAAGAAATCCAGATTGTCTTTAGATGAATGCAACTGAGTAAACATACATAAGAGCATATAACTTTGCGATAGTTGTCGATCTTAACCTAGCGGGCCGGTATTGCATAAAATAATTAAGGAAAAATGCCACCACCCACTAAAATTTTAAGATTTTTCATACTTTTACGTTCAGATTGTAATTTATCCAAATGAGGACGTCTTTCATTTTTTATTGACCCTTCGAGTTTCTCTGATTCCCAAAAAGACACTATTGTGGTCTATATATGGGATTGTATGGTGTTAGATAGGGTGGTATTTATCATATCTAATTAAAGATTTATTATTAATTTATTATTGTTATTTTATTTCAAAAAACAAAATTTCATTCATTATTCTCAATTTTGAAGATCGCTTTAAACATCTGCCCTCAATTCATCGACATGACACAAATTCAATCTAAAAAATCTAGTTATTACGAAAACAATTTATATTTGCCACTAAAGGTTCATTCATGATTTATGCAATCGAAAAAATCTAGTTATTACGAAAACAATTTATATTTCGCCACTAAAGGTTCATTCATGATTTATGTTATATTTTGGTTGATTTATGGCTAATTTATGAGTTATTTTATTTTGACAGTTTTATAGTTGATTTATGTGTTATGTTATACTTTTAGTTGAGTCACGGTTGATTTTTGAGTTATGATATACTCTTGGTTGACTGACGTTTGATTTTTGAGTTATGTTATTTTGGCAGATTTACTTGTGATTATTTGTGTTGTGTTATATTTTGGTTGATTCGTTATTTATTTTATGCATTATTTTACATTATTTGCATACTTGTGGGTGATTATTGTGTTAGCTTATACTATTATTTGGTCGAAGTTCTGATGATTTATGGTAATTGCATATTTTGAGCTTATTTTCAGTGTGTAAGGATCCTTTAATTGTTGATTAGTTAAGTTTAGTACAATTCATTCTTCTATATCTGATTCTCTATTAATCATGCAATTCAAACATATTGAAATATGACACAATATATTGCGTTAGAAATAAACCAAACACATAATCAACAATTTAAATTGGTTGATTAATCACTCTAATTAACATAACAAGATAAATTCCTAAACTCACAATATGTTGCAAGAGAAATAAACAAAATCTGAATTGGATTTTATTCTTAATTCATATATGTGTGTATATCAACCCTATATATTAATGCAAAATCCTCCTAACCTATGTGTTTGCTTCGTATGCTTCCATTGACAAATAAAAAATTCTGGTGCTTCATTTGCTCATGTGTCATCCGAGTCTAATGTTTACCTAATTTAATAATTTTCTTTTTTATTGTATCTTACTTAATTTAATTCTTTTATTATATTTTTTTTTTATTCAATACTTTCCATTGATTCTCCTAATATAAAAATAGAAATAAGTCATATATAATTAGTAGATAATATCTAAATTAGTTATTTTAATTAAAATAAAAACTAAATATGAAGTAATTTTAATTAAAAAATTTATTATGAAAATAATTAAATAAAAATAATTTATTTTTGGATTTTAAAATATTATATATAGGTAGAATATGAGTTATTTACAATAATAAGTATGTAACTAAATTATATGCTAATAATTAATAAACATTGATTAGACACCAGTACACACGGTTGAGAGTATGACATCTTTTAAATATCTTAAAGTATGTAATAATAATTATTAATGAATTTATTCTAAACATTAATATATGAAATGAATTAATAATAATAATTAATAAAATAGATATTAGACACGGGTTTAGAATGTGACGCCTTTTGAAATTTTGTATGTATGTAACTAAGATTATTAATGAATTTAATTTATACATCAAATACAGAATTATTTAATATTTATATTAATTAATAAATAGATTAGACATGTACAAAGCACGGGTTGAGAATATATTATTTATTTTTATTTTAAATTTAATAATTTTCTTTTATTGTATATTGCCTGATTTAATATTTTTTTTTATTATATTTAGCTTAACTTAATATTTTTTTTTGTCTAATTCAATAATTTTCTTTTATACTCCTAATATAATAACATAAATAAGTCATATATAATTAGTAGAAAAAAATCTAAATTAATTATTTTAATTAAAAGATAAATTACATATAAAATAATTTTAATTACAAAAAAAAAATTATTATGAAAATAACTGAATAAACTTTATTTATAATAAAAATTTGAAATAATTTAATTTTGAAGTTTTAAATATTCTATATATGTAAATTATGATACATTTGCAATAATTGGAGTATGTAACTAAATATTAGTAACGAACTCAATCTAAATATAAAAAAACAAAATTATATAATAATAATTAATTAATATTTATCAAACAATGACATAATGCGAGAAGGCTTGAGAGTATAACACCTTTTGAATTTTTCAATGTATGTAACTGTAATTATTAACAGAATTTATCTAAACATAAAAAAAATAAAATAACTTATTAATAATTAATTAATATAGATTAAAGACGGGTTGAAAATCTGAAATCTTTTGAATTTTTATAAGTATGTAAATATAATTATTAACGAATTTAATCTAAACATTAAAATATAATATTAATCAATAATTATAATAATTAATAAACTAAACAGGGTACTGGTTGAGAACACATTCTTTCAAATTTTTTATTTTAAATTTGAAACTTTATAATTTTCACAAATATTTTTCATACTTAGTTTTCTTCAAATTCCGTGTAATACACGGGTGTTAAACTAGTNATATATATATATATATATATATATATATATATATATATATATATATATATATATATATATATATATAATATAATAAAAGATTTATTTTTAGATAATTGGGATTTGAAAGTAAGATGTCTGCTTACCTGTTCAAATTTGTATATATAAGCGATGAACATGTTAAATATGCTATTCGAGGGTAGCAAAAAAAATTTGCTCTCTTATGTAAATTTTGTAGTATTTATTTGCAGAAATTAGTATTTAAGGAGATGACATTGACAATATATGGTAGAGAGAAAATTACATATTTTGTGGGGTTATTCCCAAACAAAAAACACGTTTTATTGAGATTTTTAAGTTAGTACACGTTGTTATGGAATAATTTTACTACAACGGTATAAAGGGGATTTTTAGGTTAACTTGTGATTGTGAAAGGCCCAATGATCTAGGAAGTGCTTCAATTGAGCTACTTTTTGTGGCAATTAAAGCCCGATGTGCTTGGGCTCCAAACTATTGAATTACACAACCGCACTGCATGGGCTACTTTTGCACATTGAAATTTATGAGATTGATTATAAGTAGAGAAAAACAAAATTCACTTCCAAATTGTACTAATCTGATCATTTGCTTTCTAATTTTTTAATTTTGTATACTTTGTTTTTCAAATTATACATTATTTTCAATGTACCTCCTATTAGAAGATTCTAGCAATTGTAGTTCGCACATGATTTCACGTTATAAATGTGAGAGTATTTTTGTCATTTCATTCGAAGTTATTTTTAGAGAGTTTTTCTTTCCTCCCAAATTATACATAACTAGTGCTTAACCCGTGCGATGCACGGAGCGAATTGAATGGATAATGTAAATTCATTCGATATAAGTGTAATATTATTAATTTATTAATGTAATATAATAACTTAAAATACTCAAATCACGATTTGGTCAACACGAACAAATTTAAAACAAAGGGCGTGGATATCCACACCTCGTTTTATTTATTAGTTCACCCCACTAAAAATGTTATCACAAATATGTCAATATTATCCTTAAATCCTACACCCCCAAATATTTCATCTCCTTCAACTCTCCACCACCACTTCAACCGTCGCCCATCACTGCCGTTACTGCCATGACCACCGTCTATTGAAGAATATAAACAAACCATGTACACAGAATTAAGTTGCCGCCGTCATGCCAAAGAAAAAGAAAAAGATGCCTTGGAAAAAATTGTTCGAACCAAACTTTCGAACACAAAACATAGTTTTAAAAAATCGATTCGAACACAAAATACAACTGCGAAAAATTGATTCATACACAAAACACATGTTTGAAAAATTGATCTGAACGTCCCTTTAAGGCTTGTCCAAATTTTTTTTCGAATAACGTTGTATTGTTCGATTAAAAAGTTCAAACACATGACATATACTCGAGAAATCAGAGACGAATACCCCTATTTTGCATTTGTTTCTCACCCTTTGTCGCCATCCATCACTTACCTTTCACTACCCATCACGATTTTTCTTCTTCCTGTTCGACGGTGGTTGCGACGGTGTGATGGGCGATGATAATGGCAAAGTTGGAGTGGTGGTGAAGGGTTAGAGAAGATGATGTGTTTGGGGGTGTAGTATTTTGTGGGTTTGTTGATTTTTTTTTTGGTGAACTCATTAATAGATAGGGTACCTATATCCGATCCCAAAAAAAAAAATTAAAGGTAAATAACTCCACATTCATATATTATGAAACAACTTTTTGCATACTACATTATACGTCAAATAATAGTTTAACTCATATGATAATAGTTTTAAGCTCTCCCATTTAGTTAGTCGCAAAATAATCATATTAGTCACTTTTATTATAATCACTGAGTCCATCTTGTTTAGTCTTTGTATCAAAGATTATAATAAATTTAGACTTTTCTAATTATCTGATGAGAAAGAGGATAGAAGAATTATAACCCATTGGATATTTAAGATCCAAGAACTATAATTATAAGAAAAGAAAGTTATCGTCTAGATCGAAACTCTAGTTGATCCCTCCTTGAGCTTGATACGAACCTTGACCCCTTTGGATATAGAAGATCCTAAGAACCTTGGTATGTTTGAACGCCACAAGATTTTGCTCACAAATCTTGATAAGTTCTTAATTGTTTATTTAAACTCTACAAAAAAAGAATAAACTCACAATGATATGACTTGAAGTCTAAAGTGTTTATAAAATTTGAAAATTGTTCTGAAACAAAGAAAACTCATACCCTTTTATAGGTAGAGAAAAGAAGAGTTTTAAAAGCTAAATTAATGGCTAATTAAATGAAAAGCCACAAATTAAATTCAAATAAACTCTTCATCTTTTCCTCTTAAATCCTTCCCTTAAATCCGTCCACCTCCTCTCCTTGGAAGCTTCTAGGTTACCAACTTGGGCTTTATTATATGGGCTGCAACCTTTGGCTGGTTATGTGGATTCAAGCTTGGAGTCTTGGTTCGAAAATTGGGCTTCATCATGGTTTGGTGCAAGCTYACTTATTTGGATCAAGTTCACAAATTTATCCCCATGAAAAGACTCTTGTTCTTGGTTCTTTGATTGGGCCGAAGGATGCTTGTTTTGGATTTCAACTAAAAATAGTTTCAACGCCTCTTTAAGTCTCTTTCCTTTAGCTCTCGTAATTGGTCCCTCTCGAACCACCAAAGGATCTTCAAGCTCGGGCTCATTCTCATCATTATCGGTATCCATTGTACTTGTTTGTCAAAGTGTACACGAAAGTTATCATTAGATTATGTCATAATTCAATCACATCAATTTGTTTGAGTACAACTGAATAATCTAGTTGTCTTTAGTCGTACTTTGTTGTACGTTTTATTTTAGATATAATTTATATCAACATAATTATACAATTATTAAATAAATCTTTAACCAATAAAAATATAATACTTGTAATATAAATTTGAAAAAAATATAAAACCAACTAAATAAATACAAAAAATTATAATTTAGATTATAAATATATATTAATTCAATTAAAATTAAAAAAAATCACAAAAGTATATATATTATAAACAATATAAGATAAATCCTAAACAATTTTAAAATTGAATAAAATATTATGAATTCTAAATAAATATTTAATAATAAGAAAAAAACAAAGAAATATTATAAAATAAGAAAATAAATCATAAAAGAATATGTTAAATATATATAAGAAATATATTTTATATCAAATACTTATCAAATAATAAAAGAAATATGAAGATAGTAATAGTTTAAATAATATAAAGTAAATCTTATTTCACAATGATTCTATATAATAAATTAAAAATAATTCAAGTCCTGAATAATCATTTGCTAAATCCTAAAAGTAACAAAAAACACTTAAAATGCTATAAATTATAAAATAATCAGAAAAGTATGAATTTAGTTAAATAAATATAACATATATATGTTTTAATTATAAATGGTTCTTAATAATTTCTAAAATGAAATAAAATATAAATATTATAATATAATATAATAATATAACTATTAAATTATTGAAATTGGATAAAAATAATAAAATTATCATTAATTTCTAAATATTTATTTTAAGGAAATTGAATGAATAATTTGGCGATAGTGATAAAGTAAATTAAATAAATATATAAAAGTTAATTTTAAATAGTTTTTTTATCTATTGAGAGGTTATTATAAAACAATAATAAAGATCAAAAAGTTATAAAATATAATAAATTAAATCTTGTAATATTTAAAATAGAAAGTAATATACTTAATTAATATTATATTATAAAAAATCATCTCCCAAATCTAGAAAATAAAAAGAAATATAAATATTGTAAAAATATAAGAAAATTCTACAAAAATGAAAAAAGAAATACCAAATAAATGAGGCATCGTATCAAAATTGTAATTGAGGGCCTTTGTATCCTATTTACTATAATTTTTTTTTTTAAAATCAGCCAGTAATTGACTCAGTAAGCCACTGAGTAATTAACCACCAAGTCATCGAGTCAGTTGGTGAAGCCGATAATAAATTAAAATTTATATATAGATTTCAGTTTATACGAAAGTAATTATATAACCAAGAGTAGTAAATCATTTATGGATGGATTTCTAATGTTAAGTACTTAAAGTCATATTAATGTCACAAATTATTAATATACAGACGTTCATAAATAATTATTTAGTTAGGAATTTTAAAATAATGTATTGAATTCTTTATATTATGCGATTATATAATCATTTTTTTATGCTGCCCACATATAATTTTGATTTCAAATTTTAATAAAATAATAGTATAAAGTTATTTAACTTTCACTTATGTTCATAATATAAATTTTTAATTTTTTTTAGAGAGAGAGAGAGAGAGAATTGTCATTGTCAAGTTTGTGACACGTTTAGGGTCAAAGTTTGGGTCATTCGAGTTTTACTCGAGTCACATATAGAAAATTGAAAATATGACGTTATTATGTTTGTCCTCGTATCACATGGTCTGGTCAACAAATAAATTAATGGAATAAAAGACAATTTCTTGTTACTGAATATGATTTTTTTTGTTTTCGTTGCATCAATTCTCTAGGTGTACTCATACTATTTTTCTTTAGTTAACGAAATTATTAAATAATTTTTTAAAACTAAATTATAATTTTTTATATTTTTGTTATTCATTTTATTTCTTTCCCAATTTTGTTTATACGATATTATATTTCTTGTAATTTCTGATATTTTTATTTTATATTTAGTTAATAATTATTTATAATTTAATGGTAATTATTTTGTAGCTATGGATTCAAATTTAATTTTATAATATTATCAACCTTTTGGTTTGTTTTCTATTTTTTTTATTTATTAAATAACTATTTATAATTTAATTATAAGTTATTATATTTTATTTATAATAAAAATAAATTTATTTGATATCATTGGACATATTTATGTTTTGATTTACTTTTTTGGATTTTGCAGATTTATAAACTAATTATTTAGATTTATTTATATATTATATATTATATATTTATATCTTATTTTCAGATTTCTTATACACACACAAAAAAAATATTTTGTAGTTGCTATTATTATTTTTTATTTTATTTATATTCTTAAATATTCTCTTTTTTATTTTTATATTTATTTAATAGTTTTATAGAATCTAATTATGAATTTTTGAGTTAATTTAACTTGATTGTTGAATTTTCGGGTTTGTTTCATATTTATTAAATAAATATTTATAGTTTATTTATAAGTTCTTATATTTCTGTCTATATGATTTTATTAATATTTTTAATTTTATTTAAAGCATTTGAAAAAATATTTGTGTTGTACTTTTGCTTTTTTGGGTTTTTTAAATTTATTAACTAATTATTTACATATATTTATATTTAAAAATATTTTAAATATTTTTTTATATTTTATATTTTCTTCAAAAAATATTATATTATTTTTATTTTTTTCAGATTTTATTTATTATTATACATAATTCTTCCATATATTTAATATTTTCTTTACATAAATGATAATCTCTACAAGAATATTTACATAAATAATTATATAAATAATAAATATGTATACTTACATATAGTAAGTAAAATGAGCGGGAAAATCTTGAGAAATATTTTTAGAAACTCTAAACTTTATATATATATAAGATTTAATAAGTATGTTATTAATAATTTAAATATAGACATAAATACATAATTTTTATATATATTTTTAATTAATTAAAACTGACTACTATTTTTAGCATGTCATTTTGGAGGGAAAATTTTAAGAAATATTTTTAGAAACGCTATCTTTTTTATATATATATAGATCATGCATTTTGCCTCTTAATCTTTTATTCCATACATTTTGACCCCCGAATTATACTTTCTTTTAAGTTTACCTCCTAATGACAGATTTTGGCACAAAAAATTAACCGGAGCTCGAGATGTGATTCAACGTGAAACTTGTACGGTTATATCCATCAACTTCTTTCATGATTATTTTAACAAACAAAAAAATTTAAAAATAAAAAATAAATAAAAAGAATCATCACCTCCCACCATTCATCTAAATCTGCAAATATAAAAAGAAAAAAAAAATATATATTTCTAAATATGAAACAATATTGTTCAAAAAGAAAAATATCACCACTACAATCTCACCATTACATATCACTGCTGATCATCTTCTCGTGCCATAAAAAAGTGAAGAAGTCAATACACCCAATCCAAAAACTAACATACAACCACTAGGTTCTAGTTACAGTGCTTCTTGATCCAAAAATAAAACAAATATTAATTTGTGCAAAAAATAAAAGAGAAAATACAAAAATTTATCAGATCTAAATGTACAAAAATCAAGTCTAAAATTTTCGAAGAGAATTTGGGTTTGGACTTCTCAGGTTGAGACGCTAAGCAGGATGACGAAGGCATTGTGGGCCAGACATGGTGCGATAGAACTATCGGAGGAGGCGAGCTGTCAGCAAAATTTGTTGCACATGATGAAGTAAAGCAGTAGCCACAACGCACAAACGATGAGTTAACGAAGGATGGTTTCAATAATCAAAGCGGGAGCAGAAGATTTTTAATTTTGAGAGGTGGATAAATTTTTCTTTATGACCAATGGTGGGCGGTGGTAATCATTTTGTTTATTAAAGATTTTTTTTCAAAATTAAAATAAATTTAAAAAAATGACAAAAATACCCCTGTAAATCTCATGTTGAAATCATATGTCGAGCTCCAATGGACTTTTTGTGCAAAATATATCATTATGAGGTAAACTGAAAAAATGCATTGTTCAGGAGATAAAATGAACAAAATAAAAGATTAGAAGACAATGTAAAAAAAACTCTTTAAAAATAATTTGAAAAAAAATGACAAAATACCCTTGCATTTATCACATGAAAATCCCGTGTCGAACTCCGACTGCTGGAATTTTCCAATAGGAGGTAAACTGAAATAAAGGCACAATTAAGAAGATTAAGTATACGAAGTAATTTAGGATGTATAGTATCAAACTAGGTATAATTTGGAAGAGTTTTTTTTAATCTCACTATAAATATTGCCTCGACTTTTCAACTAACGAAAAAAAAAAGTTGCAACACTGTCCCGTAAAATAATCGTAATGAAAAGCAACTCTGATCATTTGCATGGAACTTTAAAGATGAAACTTGTTTTTTTTTCCTAACGGGAGGGTGCGAAAAGATACAAGAAGACGCAATGATTTCGTTGCGCGAGATAAATGGATGCAGGATAAGATTAATAATGACTTTGCAATATTAGCCTCTCTCTTTCTTTCTTTCTTTTCTTTTTGGGCATACAAAATGACTACAGGTGAGAAATTACAAGCGAATGATTATGTGCCATGTTTTGATTTTATAGGCAATATGCCTTTGAAGTAGGTATGGAAACTTATTAAGATAGACTATTAATATTTGCTGGCCTATAATTTTGCATTTGTACTCCTTCACAACTAGCATAAAGCTTCCAAATTTATTGCTTTTTAGAAAAAACTGTAAAAAGTCTATTCACAGTGTGTTAGCGATAATTATTTTCGTTAGACCTTGGGGGAGTCTCCCCAATGATTTTAGGATTTTCAAGTATCGCTCGGTGTGCATTCAAGTTTTGGATAAATCTACAATGCCTTCAAGGCACTGTGTCCGTGCCCCCACTCCCACGAACCGCATTTACAATCATAAATCTCTCAATATAAAAATCTTAAAGTTGATCTAATGATCTCTACTAACCCCAGTAAGTGGAGAATTATGCCATGAAAGCACCGTAAAAATCTCCTGTAATATAGTTATTTATATATTTTATTTTTGTTAGCATTCCTCGTGGGGATGATGCTCGTTGTTGTTTTATTTGTCAACGATAACGTGCACTTATTTTTCACCATTGTATTTAGGATATACCAATTGTTAATACTAAGGCAAAGATAACGCGTAGTTCTCCGCACCAATTGTTGTTATTACATTTTCATTCCATGGCAAAGACACAGATTGCCTATTCCGTTCTATGTTTTCTCTTCATCTTTATCATAGTTTTTTTCCCTCCAACTTTCTATCAAGATCTGTTAACTTATAACAAAAGACATTGTTGTTTCTCTTACAATAATTCGAGCACAAAACTGGAAAAAGAAATAGAAAAACAGAAAACAAATAATATCAAGTCGAGTCGAGAATTAATCTCTATCCGCAAGACGAAATAGCCCCGGTAGTGCTCTTGGGTTTTGGCTATTCGTCTCCAAAGATGAAACGACTTCGTATCTGATATTACAGCATCGTAAATATCAGAGTTCCGGCGAACTGAAAGAAAACGAACTGAGCTATGAATTGATATGCTGAATATGAGTATGTATGTATGTTGTTCCAGTTGTTCAGGTGTTTTATGCGTATGGAAAGTAAAAACGAACTGCAGCTTCTCACCCTTATATAGGGTTCAAATCAGGGGTTACAGCTGCCAATTATGACGTTCTTAAATGCGTTATAATGCCATTCAAACAGTCAGGTATAGCCAGCATGAACCTGGACTGGTTCATCGTGCATATACATTGCCCGTTTGAATTCAAACGTTTGGAAACAATTGACTGGTTAGGTGCCAGCCGTTACGAAACGGTCAGGAGTGTTTGTATTCTCAGGCGTTTGAAAAAGACCAGGGGTCGAACCGCACGTGGCAGGCGTTTGAGAAAGACCAGGGGTCAAACCGCACGTGGCTAAAAAGTAAGTCAGGGTTGAACCAGAACCCGAACCCCACACGGACCATCACAATCGGACCAGCCAATTCGAACCAATTGCCCAAGACCCAAGACCCAAGACCAGGACCAGGACCAGGCCCAGGCCCAGAGCCCAGATCCCAGAGCCGAGGTCCGGGCTCGGATCTGCTCAACTCCGCCATCGGCTTTGCCGAAGGCGGACTGGCGAACCCAAGTCCAAGAGCCCGCGTGAGCTTCGTTTACACAAAGCCCACAATACCCGTTGGCCCACTTGATGACTTGGTGGAAGCTTGTCAATCATGGCGGCGGCCGTGAAAGCATCCGGGAGAATCATCCCCTCGGCGTGGACTTCATTCACCAGCATTTGGAACTTTTGAACTTGTTCCATAACTGGG
>BMAC01000178.1:1201137-1217818 GCA_014905375.1 Phtheirospermum japonicum
TCCAATCATTAATAGTTAAACACTTTTAAACTCCCTTCCACATTGGATAACTATCAATGTGGGATAAACGATAAGGCATAAAAGCACCTATCCAACTTCCAAACACCATTTCTCACTCACCAATAAATGGAATTGAGAAATTCAAAATGCTACGATTATCTACACGACACGTAGAATAAGCCTATACAATTCATCAACACGAATTATCGTTGTACCAATTAATTAGAATAAATCCAATTTACAACAATCCCCCACATGAGTGAGAAACTCCAAAAACGTCATGCATGAATGCAAAAACATAGCTCAGTCCTTAAGAGACAATAGAGAATAGGGATAGGTGGCTTGTGGCCTTGAACCCTCCTTAGTTAATACTACCGAGCATACCGGCGGATTAGTGAACATAATTCTTGAACTATTCCCCTTTGTGTATACTAAACAATAGTACCAACCCACTAAGGTCTCAAAATTCTTCCGTTCTCACGTTTGTGTCCGTTTCTGGCCATGGACAACTTCTTTGGTTTCATAAGCTTCAGTAGAAGCGGCCCTCACTTCTCGCTTACATAGGTGATTCTTCAAATTAGCATTCTGTCATACTCAAGTCAAAGACCTGCACAAGAATCATTAAAAATCAGAGATTTAACCTCACCACGTGACAGATTATAAAACTCTACTTTTGCGTTAAGGAATAGGTTCGTAGAGTTTTACTTACCCAGACTCTTGCAGTTTAGTTTTCCCATTGAACCAAGTTTGTGGGATCTCCACTCATCATGGTTGGGTTTCCACTTACAATAATCTTTAAGATGTGGATTTCACTCCCATTCCTTCTAGCAACTTGTACATCTGATCTCGAGCTATGTTCTTAGTGAATGGATCCGCTAGATTATCTATCGACCTTACGCGAGAGTCCACCATCTTGTAGTCCATGAAGTTCGTGACTACAAATTTCCTAATTCCAACCTCGTCGGAACTATATTTTTTCTCAAGTGCCTCCCAAATTCTCTTGGAGGTCTTTACACCCGAGTGTACATTACTCAGGCTATCTTCTAAGCTACTTAAAATAAAACCTTTACATAGATAGTCCCCATTGTGCCAATTTTCATAGGCAGCGTGAACATGGAAACTCGTCTCTTCCTTGTCCGGAGTAGGTGGTTCATCTTCCTTCACGAAGTTGGCGAAACCAAGCATCGTGAGGTAGAACAGCATCTTTTGTTGCCACCTCTTGAAGCCTTCCCCATTAAATTTTGGAGGCTTCTCCGCCGCGGGCATGATCCTAGAGGAGTGCACCGGCGCGTTCATCGTTGGTACAAAAGTCCCCACCGAACCCGTTGAATGGGTATTCAAAAYAGTTGAATCTGTTTGGGGAGTAGCTGCAAACAAACTCGGAACCGAAGTTCCCGTCATCCCAATGGGATGGGTCACAGCCGGAGCTGACATATTTTGGACCGAAGTCCCTATCCCAAAAGGGATCGTTCCAACAGCCGAAGCTATGGATGAGTTCGACTGTGCCATGCGCTTAGTCAGCGTCTCGAGTAAGAAATCAAGAGTTCCTGGGTTGATAATTAACTCAGGCTGAGTAGTGTTCACGATTGGCGTAGACATGCCAATTGTCGTTGTGTTCGTGACTGCGGGGGCAGTGTTCATCGCCGAAGTAGTGGAGGTGATGGCCGGAATAGCGTCGCTCGTCGGAGTGCTTGAGGTTGACATCCTTTTCCAGTTAGGGATTACAGAAAAATAAAATTACAGAAATATTTCGTCTTGCGATTGTTGTTTCTCTTACAATAGTCCGAGCACAAAACTGGAAAAAGAAATAGAAAAACAGAAAATAAATAATGTCAAGTCGAGTCGAGAATTAATCTCTATCTGCAAGACGAAATAGCCCCGGTAGTGCTCTTCGGTTTTGGCTATTCGTCTCCAAAGATGAAACGACTTCGTCTCTGATATTACAGAACCGTAAATATCAGAGTTCCGGCGAACTGAAAGAAAACGAACTGAGCTATGAATTGATATGTTGAATATGAGTATGTATGTATGYTGTTCCAGTTGTTCAGGTGTTTTATGCGTATGGAAAGTAAAAACGAACTGCAGCTTCTCACCCTTATATAGGGTTCAAATCAGGGGTTACAGCTGCCAATTATGACATTCTTAAATGCGTCATAATCCCATTCAAACAGTCAGGTATAGCCAGCATGAACCTGGACTGGTTCATCGTGCATATACATTGCCCGTTTGAATTCAAACGTTTGGAAACAATTGACTGGTTAGGTGCCAGCCGTTACGAAACGGTCAGGAGTGTTTGTATTCTCAGGCGTTTGAAAAAGACCAGGGGTCGAACCGCACGTGGCAGGCGTTTGAGAAAGACCAGGGGTCAAACCGCACGTGGCTAAAAAGTAAGTCAGGGTTGAACCAGAACCCGAACCCCACACGGACCATCACAATCGGACCAGCCAATTCGAACCAATTGCCCAAGACCCAAGACCCAAGACCAGGACCAGGACCAGGCCCAGGCCCAGAGCCCAGATCCCAGAGCCGAGGTCCGGGCTCGGATCTGCTCAACTCCGCCATCGGCTTTGCCGAAGGCGGACTGGCGAACCCAAGTCCAAGAGCCCGCGTGAGCTTCGTTTACACAAAGCCCACAATACCCGTTGGCCCACTTGATGTCCAATCATTAAAAGTTAAACACTTTTAAACTCCCTTCCACATTGAATAACTATCAATGTGGGATAAACGAAAAGGCATAAAAGCACCTATTCAACTTCCAAACACCATTTCTCACTCACCAATAAATGGATTTGAAAAATTCAAAATGCTACGATTATCTACACGACACGTAGAATAATCCTATACAATTCATCAACATGAATTATCGCTATACCATTTAAATTAGAATTAATCCAATTTACTACAGACATGAGCATTAATCGACATCTTCCGAAAATTATTTTCGAATTTAAATTATTTCTTCTCCTTTCTACTGTGATCTCAAGACTCATGCAACAAGACAAAATGACTGGATCAAGAAACAATAAAAATAATATTCTAAATCAATTCAGCTCCAAAACGGATCATGGAAATGATCAGAATCTTTTTTTCAACATTTGTTTATATAGTACTCCACTCGTCCATAAAAGTTAGGCGGATTAAAAAAAAACACATATTAAGAAGACAAAATAAGTGTAATTGGAATTGTGTAGCCTTTTCTATTCTTCCTATTTTATCCTTAACTTTTGGGTGTTTCAATAAATAAAGTAAAATACATAGATTTTTTTAATCTTTTGTATGTGATTATTACTTTTAACAAGTAAACGTACCTATTTTTTCGCAAGAAAATAAAAAGAGTGCCTATATTTTATGGATGGAAAGAGTGTGTGTATTTTTCTTTGTTTTCTAACTAAAGCAACCTTTTTTTTATAATCTTTATAGATGACCCACTCGCAGCTCCCAAAATGATGAGATGCAATACAACCACCGCTACGATGTCCATGCAGCGTGCTGATTCGAATTCCACGGATGGTACTGCAAAATTCTTTAAAAGGTCAAACTGTTATTAAATAATGCCCAAAATTATAAGCATGCAACTGCATTCTTAATCACAGCTTAGAGTGCCGTAACAAACATGCTAAATTTGCATACCTTTGGTTTGGTTACTGCCATTATGATTGGAATAAATAAACCAATCCGAAAAAAAAATAGCGAGCTCATTTAATTAAAGGCGAGCTATTATGAGTTTATACAAGTAAAGACGAGCAGAAGAGATTTCACTATATAACTTTTATCAATGTTTTTAATAGATTACATCAATGAAACATACAACTGTATATAGAAACACAACCGAGTAAAATGCTACAGTACATCTTAAAAATGGCTAGCTATGATCGTGCGGCCAGTAATACTACACTACAATCTGACAGTTGTAGTAGGCTAGATTGTACTGGAATAGGGCTGACATCATTCGACGTGGTGTAGGATCCAAGTAATTGCAGCTGGCTCTTGTGGCGACCTCTGATGTCGGAACTTTATGCGACCTACCAGGTCGGTCATACGACCTGAACTTATTAGGTCGCCAATTAATTCTATGGTCGTGCGACCTGTATCCAGTCGCCATAACTTAAACTGTTTAACACAATCAAATGTTCATACGTGAAATTATGTGATAAATATGACTATTTGTGGAAAGCGACCTCATTTCCTAGGGGGGTGTGCCCCTGGGAGGTGGGCGAGCTGTGATGATTTGAGTGGGCTGTTTGTGAAGAGTAGCGACCTGTAGTATGGGGATGACTTTTCATATAGGGTCGCGATCTCTTGTAATTTGGGATGAGTCCTTGAGCCCGTTTGTGGGTTTGATATACGTGAATTATTATGGGCCTGGTGGGCTGTATGCCCCGGCTTAATTGGGATATCTATGGAGAAGTTTGTTGTTTATGGGAACTTGCCGTGTATGAGGAGTCCTAATTGAGAGTCGATTGTGGAATCCTAGTGTGAATGGAATTCTTATTATGAAAGGTAACCCTAGATATTGGGAATCTTCTCCTATCCCTATAAAAGGAGCCTTTGGCTTCTTTCTTAAAGGTTAATGCTTATTTACGCATTTATTATCTGTGTGCACTGATATTATTGATTGAGAGAGAAGAAGTGTGATTTTCGCTTATTAACTTAAGCGTCGGAGGGCCTTAACGGGCTCGAAATCCGGCCCGTTCTAGGCGCTGTTTTGCAGGAACGGCGAGGTCGCTTGGAGGATCGCGGGAGATTTTGGAGGTCGCTGTGTCATATTTGGAGTTCCATCTAGGTCACTGATCTCAACTTTGAGGTTAGTACCCCCTTTATTTGGTAGTTCAACTTTTTGGACTCATCAAATTGGCGCCGTCTGTGGGAAAGAGAGACATCGAGTCTTTGAGCGAAAGGCGTCAGAGATTGCATAAACAAAACATGAAGGAGAAGAACATAACACCGAAAGTTTTGGATTACGGATCCGGGCCCAACAATAAGAAGAGAAAGAATAGATTCATGCATCTTGGCGGGAAAGATGTCCTAGGGGAGGAGCAGGAATACCCTCACATGAGTCCTCTGAATCGAGATGCGGGCAATACGCCTCCACCCTCTCCTAAAAAACAAGTTGAAAGGGGGCTGGCGGAAGAAGTGGAAAAATAGACGCCTGGGATAGAACCACAAAAATTGATCCCCGAGGCAACAGGAGGGGGAAACCCATCGAAGGAGGTGCCCGATCAAGGCAAGAAGGGATTCTTGGAAGGGCTTATGGACTTCGTACCTGTTGAAAAGCAGGGGGAGTTGCGTAAATATTTGGAGTGCGAGCTGAGCAAGGGGAAGGATAAGAGCGAGAAGTTGAACGTTGATAAAGAGGGCGAGTCAACGGTTGGGGAGGCGAAGAAGAAGAAGGGGTTTAGCAAGAGAAAGAAATGAGATATCTCTAGTTCCTCCTCATCCGTAGATTCTCGTGTTCATACACGGAGGGGAACAAAGCTAAGGCGAGATCGTTACAAGGGAAGAGGTCGCAAGCATCACAAGGATGATAGTGAGAGCAATACCCCTACCTCAGACTCGAGTAGTGGCTCTCGAGGGAGGTCGCAGAAAGGTGACAGAGGTCATAAGGGGAAAAGAGAAGAGAGCGAGGTGGGACCACATACTAAGGCCTTCAGAGAGTTGCAGGAGGCCATGCTGAAAATGCAGAAGCGGATGGATGGAGAAAGGTTGGAAGGGGAGGAAGGGCATCCCTTTTCAGAAGAGATGATGCACACAGCGATGCCTCGAAATTATAAGGAGTTAGATTTTCAGTACCGGGGAACAACTGATCCAGTCGCACACTTGCAGTTGTTTGAAAACGTGAGAGGGATTGCACAGAATTGGTTTTACCAACTCCCGAGTGGTAAAATTACGAGTTATCAGGTGTTGCGAGCTGCCTTCCTTTAGAAGTTCTCTAGCGTCAGGCAGAGCATGAAGACAGCCCAGTCGCTCTTCACGATGGTACAGCGACCTGACGAGACACTAAAACAGTATGTTAATAGGTTTACCAACGCTACTTTGGAGGTCTCTACCGCCACGGATGAGATGAAAGCCGGAGCTTTGCATCAAGGTTTGAGGAGGGAGGATTTGCGGAGGTCGCTGGTAAAGAAAGAAGCTCGCACGTACGATGAAGTTCTCGCGAGATGCCATAAATACGTGCAGGTAGAAGAGGAAGAGGAAGAACACCGACTGCGTTTCGATAGAGAGGTCGTAAACGTGAGGGAAAGAGCGCCTAAGAGAGAACCGAGGAGGGAGCATAGAAGAGGCATACGCGAACTCTTGGCCTCAAATGCTGGGGTCAGTGCGAGACAAGAGCCGAATATGAAAATCTGGAGGGAAGAGGATTTCACACCACTAGCTTTACCACATGCTAAGGTGTTTGGTGTCATGGAACGCTCAGTACTTGATCTAATACAGTGGCCGGAGGATCGCACACCCGTTCCAACACATCCGAAAACTGTCTCTTTTTGTCGATTCCATAACAATTACGGGCATTTCACGGAAAAATGCAGACATCTCAAGGAAGAGATAGAGAGACTTATAAGGGCAGGGCATTTAAAGGAGATAATCTACAAAGATAAGGAGCCGAGCGAGCAGAGGAGGACGTTGCCTCCACCCCCACCGGGAGGCCCACCTCCTGCGCAGGCCGCGAGACAAGGGCGTCAGAGAAACCAGGAGTTCGGAGGGCCCCGGGGAAATAAGGGAAGGATAAATATGATTTCGGGAGGCCCGACGGATGGTGATTCTAATAATGCGCGCAAGAAGCATTTAAAATCAGCTCGCAATAGAACATGGGAGGTCGCTAGTGTTAGCAGGAAGCCACAGGTGATGGGGCCAATCATATCTTTCGGCCCCAATGATAGGCGTGGGCTACAGGAGGATCATAATGATGCACTGGTGATTGAAGCAGAGGTAGCGGGCTATGAAGTTAGCAGGATCTTTGTAGACAATGGGAGTTCGGTAAACATTATCTATACTGATTGCCTTGAGCAAATGGAGGTGGATAAGAGGGTGCGATCTGTGAATACACCCATATATGCGTTCAATGGGGCACAGGTAAATACGGAAGGTGAGATAACGTTACAAGTAGTGTTGGGAAAGGGTGTGAGCCGAATGGAGAAAGACTTGAAGTTTTTAATCATCCGAGGGAGGTCGGCCTACAATGTAATATTGGGGCGACCTGCTCTTAATGCATTTCAGGCTGTAACATCGACCTATCACATGAACATAAAGTATCCGATAGGTGACAAGGTAGGGGAGGTCATCGCTGAGCAACAGGTCGCGAGGTCTTGTTACCAAATGGCGGTCAGAAGGGGGTTGATAGAGAACAAACGAGAGAGAGATGGTGATCGGCCGGAAGGGATACTTAGCGCGAAAAGATAAAAGAACAAGAGACCTCTCTCCAGCCGAATGAAGAGTTAATGGAGATCTCCTTAGAGGAGGACCGGCCAGAGTATACTACGAAGATAGGTACCTTGCTATCTGAAACATTAAAAGATTAGATGGTTAGCTTGTTGAGGGAGTCTCGAGATGTATTTGCCTTTGAGGAGCTCGGAGTGTTTTTGCTGCTGAAGAGCGAGTTCCTCAGTTCTTTGAGCGAGCTCTTCACTTTGTTGCGCGAGCTCCTCAGCCTTTTTTGTCAGCTCGCCGTTCAAGCRCGCCGTCTCATCCTTCAGACTGTTGATCTGACTGGTGGAAACGGCCAGCCTTTCGTCACGTGCCTTCACCCTTTGGAGCRCTTTGTCTAGCTCCCCCTGTGTTAGTGATAGCTGCCTTGTCTGCTGTTCAGCTCGGGTTGTTAGCTCGTCAATGGTTTGCTGCAGATCGGACCCTGTTGAGCGAGCTATGAATTCCTCCGCGAACTTGCCAAGTACAGGTTTCATCTGTATTAAGGTATTTTGTAAGTATTCAGTATTTGTGAAATTAATTAAGGATGAGAATTCAATGGGTTTACCTGCTTAAGCAATTGCTCGCTGAGGAGAGTTTCAACGTCGGTGGTTGTATCCAGTTTTGCTAGCACCTTACTAAAATTTGCAGTGCTAGCAGAGGCTGTTGGTAGTCCTTTCTGGAGACGATGCTTTTTTGTTTTCGGAGGGCTGGGGCTTGGACTTCGAGCCTTTGGACCTCGCGCTTTTGGGCTGTTGGGGGCGTCTGACAGAGGTCGCTTCCCCTTTTTATTTCGATGAACCAGCTGTACCTCCTCTTCATCGTCGACCGGTTCAGGTGTTGGTCGAGGGGTCTTATCCGTATTGCTGGAGGTAGGGACAGTGCGAGCTGTGGAAGAGGTAGCTTGCTTCTTCTTTTCTTCGAGGAGAGCAGCTGCGCAGGAATTGATGAAGGAAACTGAAAAATAAGGAGATTATGTTATAATTTCATTTTAATACACATGGATGGATATAATTGCAAAACCTACAATACCCACCGAATGCAGAGTTAGAAATGGCAAGGTCCGGCTCCACCGAGCGAGAGTCGATGCCCGCGTAACGGAACATGGCGGAGCGGTTGGTGATGAGAGCCAGATCGAAGGGATGTCGGCTCCATTCCACTAGCTGGTCAAAGTATTTCTGGTATAACAGGGGGCTTTCTTTGTAGGTTGTTGGTTTGATTTGTGGAGGAGTACTATCTTTCAACTCGGTTATAAAAGGCCAAGCTTCAGTATTGTGAATGAAGAAAAAGTTTCTCTTCCATTCGTGGACCTTATTAGGGGGACTAGTAAGGAATTTAGGTCGCCCTAAGCGATAGGAGAGATAAAAGGAGTTTTGTTGGTACTTTACTTGGAAACAAAAATGAAAGAAACCAGGGTCGGCACGGGCATTGTAATATTTACAGAGCAAGAGGTATCCGGCCAGGTACTTCATGGAATTGGGAGTTAGTTGAAGAAGTGATATATTATACATGTTAGAGATCTCAACATAGAATTGATGAGCGGGGAACCTAAATCCTACTACCAATAGTGAATCAAATAAAGTAATATGATTAGGAGGAGGTCGCATGGGGTCGGCATGCGGGCTGTCGGGTAAAATCATTTTGGCAGTGGGAGGAAGGTTGAGAATACGTTTAAAATGTTCCAGCTTTTTAGGGTATGGAAGTAGCCAATAGTTATGTTTGATTTCTTTGGTTGTTAGGGATGATGAGGGTAGGTCGTCGAAAGAAAGGGATTTATCTATAGTTACAGGATTCTCTCGGAAGTGTGCAGAGGATGTGGAATTCCTCGGTTCATGAAGGGGAATGCCTTCTGGGATAAGGGGAACCTCAAGAGTAAGAAGGGGGAGGTCGCCAGAGGGATTATTGGCTACAGTTTGGGCTTGAAGTTCTTCCCATGAGACATCACCCTCTGGCTCGTCGCGTAGGCCAGAGGAGGGCAATGCTAGGGGTTTTGGACTTTGTTCAATAATGAAGGGATTTTCAACAAGATCGGAATCGGGAGAAAGAGATTGGGTTAAGGGGTTATTGTCGGATGTGGCTAA
This sequence comes from Phtheirospermum japonicum, assembly GCA_014905375.1. Classification (NCBI taxonomy): domain Eukaryota; kingdom Viridiplantae; phylum Streptophyta; class Magnoliopsida; order Lamiales; family Orobanchaceae; genus Phtheirospermum; species Phtheirospermum japonicum. The sequence goes on from BMAC01000178.1 coordinate 1,210,620, forward strand.
TGATTATTCCATGACAGATATATCCAGGGGGAGATAACACAGTAAATAAGCATAACTCAGCAGATGCAGTTGAAATTTTGATAGTATAATTAAATTTGAAAAAGAATCTGGGGACTTACACATATTGACGAGCTTATAGATCGCTGGTAAGCGGCGAATTAACGGTGGATCCCTGAGTAACGACGATATGGCGAGCTTTTTTGCAGAGCAACAATGGTGAAAATTTTAATTGAGATAGCGTAAAATGGTGAGTTGGGGAGGCGAAAAGGTTTTGTATGGGGAGACGGAAAAGCTGATGTGACAGATAGGAGCGGGATTAATTAGGGTTTTCAAAGGGAATGTTTTGGGCCATTAATTCTCGGGCCCACTGAACTTATTATATGCCGAGATTTTAAGATTGCGATGCGTGGCAGGCCGCATTTAATGAAGCGTCAGTGAGATGAGACAGAAAGAAGGAAGGCGTGTTTTGACTTTATGGTTTTGTTATGATTATGGTCTTGCATTTTTGAGGTTGGCTAGTACAGTGGTTTCCAGGTCGCTTTATGAAAGAGAATGATGAGCTCGTAATGATTCATCTCGTGTGCCACCTAAGTTGATGTACTTGGGGACTTATGATTATTTTTAAGAAGAGAGCTCGATACCTTTCGGGTCGCATGGACGTGTTGCGACCTGTTATAGCTCGGTTTGTTGAAATCGGGTGATTCTGATGCGAGGTTTGGTAAAGTATATTGATGTTTTGTTTGTGTGTTTTATTGATACTTTTGAAATTTTATGTTTACATGTCCTACCTGATTTCATACCTCAATCAGCTAGAATATGGGGGACTAGCTGATACGGACTAAAATGTTCATACGTGAAATTATGTGATAAATATGAATATTTGTGGAAAGCGACCTCATTTCCTAGGGAGGGTGTGCCCCTGGGAGGTGGGCGAGCTGTGATGATTTGAGTGGGCTGTTTGTGAAGAGTAACGACCTGTAGTATGGGGATAACTTTTCATATAGGGTCGCGATCTCTTGTAATTTGGGCTGAGTCCTTGAGCCCGTTTGTGGGTTTGATGTACGTGAATTATTATGGGCCTGGTGGGCTGTATGCCCGGCTTAATTGGGATATCTATGGAGAAGTTTGTTGTTTATGGGAACTTGCCGTGTATGAGGAATCCTAATTGAGAGTCGATTGTGGAATCCTAGTGTGAATGGAATTCTTATTATGAAAGGTAACCTTAGATATTGGGAATCTTCTCCTATCCCTATAAAAGGATCCTTTGGCTTCTTTCTTAAAGGTTAATACTTATTTACGCATTTATTATCTGTGTGCACTGATATTATTGATTGAGAGAGAAGAAGTGTGATTTTCGCTTATTAACTTAAGCGTCGGAGGGCCTTAACGGGCTCGAAATCCGGCCCATTTTAAGCGCTGTTTTGTAGGAACGGCGAGGTCGCTTGGAGGATTGCGGGAGATTTTGGAGGTCGCTGTGTCATATTTGGAGTTCCATCTAGGTCACTGATCTCAACTTTGAGGTTAGTACCCCCTTTATTTGGTAGTTCAACTTTTTGGACTCATCACTAGCTATGATCGTGCGGCCAGTAATACTACACTACAATCTGACAGTTGTAGTAGGCTGGATTGTACCGGAATAGGGCTGACATCATTCGACGTGGTGTAGGATCCAAGTAATTGCAGCTGGCTCTTTTGGCGACCTCTGATGTCGGAACTTTATGCGACCTACCAGGTCGGTCATACGACCTGAACTTATCAGGTCGCCAATTAATTCTATGGTCGTGCGACCTGTATCCAGTCGCTATAACTTAAACTGTTTAACACAATCAAATGTTTGATTGTTTAGCTTTTTCAATATATGTATATATTTCAGAGAACTTTTTTACGATATCATTTTTCAATTAATAGAAATTATTAGATTAGTAGATCAACAAATAACTACAGGATGAATATATGATGACATGAAGGTACCTTAATTAGTAATTTTTCATATTTTTCAATAAGAAGCACCATTTCCCAACATATATATTATCGAAAGTTTTGTTGTAGAACGATAAGCAAAAACAGGTGTGTAAAGTGTTAATGTTGGCAAAGATATTAATAACTCGAGAAAATTGTTTTATTAGCTCATTATATTGTCCATTTTTGAAAAAAAATGGCAATGATATTATTTAGTATCAAACACTTGGCACTGATCGGGCTTTTTTGTTGATGTGGCGTGATTCAGTACTCTTATCATTTTTCTTTAATTTTAATATTAAATTGAAGAACAAAAACTTGGGAAAAAAATCATTTTGATCCATTATATTGGCAACAAACTACAAAAAATAGTATTTGTCGAGGGGAACACTTAGGGAAATATTGCCCTCGTAAATTTCGAGGGCATTACCGACGGGAATTATTACCGAGGGAGCTCGAGGCGCAGCTCCATACGCATAGGTAGGAGTTAGAGGCCACAAGACGAGCTCAACAAGCGATGGAGCAGTGATACAATGAGTCTGAGCTACTACGTGAGTAGCAACGCCAGGAGCAGCAGCAATTTCATATGCAGGTGAACGCACAGATGGCCGAGCTCTCGATTACACCCCCGCTATAAGACTTTGTAAGTTTTCAAATATTTATATAATAATAAATTTATTTATTTGTTTGTTTATTAATGATTTTTTTAAATTTTTTGGGTATTTTAATAAAAAAAATGGGAATTAAAATTAATAATTAAAAATAATATTAAAAAAAAACCCGAGGGGAGATATCCCCTCGAAAAAATCGAGGTATAATCCCTCGGAAAAACCGAGGGCGTCATCCTCTCATTTTTTTCTTTCCTTTTTTGGCAAATATTATTTTTTTATATTTTTTGAGGGGAAGTCAATTTTTCCGAGGGACAATCCTCCCTCGATTTTTTCGAGGGCAATCAGATTCAAGGCCCCGTATATTACCGAAAAAATAAATTTTCGGTAATGCCCTCAGAAAATTTGCCGAGGGCATATTCCCTTCGAAAATTTTACCGAGGGGGTTTTCCTGAGAGGAGCTTTCCCTCGATTTTTCCCTTGGTAAGTTGATTACCGAGACCTTTTTGCTTATTACCGAGGGTTAACCCTCGGTAAAACACTGTTTTTTTGTTTTGACATTAGCCATCGAAAACCACATCTACTAAGTTGGTCACTTGATCAAAAAATGTCCAAAAAAAGTTTGATAAAGGTTTTTGTTGACGTGGCGTGATTCTATATTTTATACTATCATTTTTTTTATGATTATAAACATTAAATATATGTTGTGCCCTTCCTTAAATTTTATGTTTTTCGTTTATATTTTCTTTAATCTAATTAATAAAATTTTAATCAATAAATAATTAATAAAAGTTTAAGATAAATATAAAATATAAATTAAATATTAAAGATTTATAAAATAAGAAGAAATTTATATTGAAAAAAATTGATTTTTGATAAAAAAAAATTTAACTAATACAATTAGAAATAAATATAAAAACATAAGATAAATCATAAAAATTATAAAATAATTATAAAAAATTTTGTGGAAAAAGTTTATATTCTTTCATATATATATATATATATATATATATATATATATATATATATATGTGTGTGTGTGTGTGTGTGTGTGTGTGTGTGTGTTTTAAGATTATTTATTTATGATTTTATTAATTTTTTATTAATTAAGATTTTATTAATAAAAAATCATATAAATATTTTTATTTACTTTATATTTATATATATATATTTATATTTATCATTGATTTATTTATTTATTAATTATTAAAATTTAATTAATTTGATTCAAGGAAAAAATGAAGGGCAAAATAAGTTTTTGTTTTTAATTTAATGTTTAAAATTAAATGATAAGTGTTGAATCACGCAACGTCAGCAAAAAAGCCTAATCGGAATAATTTGTATGATAATTTTACCAAATTATTGTAGGTGTTTTGATATTAGATAATATCATGGGTCTTTCTTGAAAAATGAACAATATAATGAAATAAAAAAAATATATTCCTTAATAACTCTTTTAAAAACACACAGTAATTTAATAAGGGGAAAAAAAATTTGCCCCACAAACTATAATCGTTTTCACAGTTTACCATACAAACTATTTGTTGGGACAAACCATCGTACGAACTATGCGTGAATTGCAGTTTGGCTGCTAAACCAAAATTTTTGTGGTTTTGTGCCAAAATCCGATGACATGGCACAATCGAGCTGTGATTAGTTATTCAATTTTGGGCACAAAATCAAAATAATAATAATTTATGAGACAAACTGCAAATCGCATATAATTCGTATAATAATTTGTCACAAATAACAGTTTGTATGATAAATATATGAAAAACGTAATAATTATTCTACAAAGAAAGAAAACTACACATAGTTGTTGATTAGTTTGTCTTGATATTATTGAACTAAATAAAAGGATTACAACTTACAAGACCACTTGACCATTTTAACTATTTCCATACTTGTGCACTTGCTCTTTGCTCACTTTGCAATCTCCCAATCTCCCTAATAAGTGCACTCATGCTAGAGCCGACGTACGTTCCACACAACTCCCCGTTTTCGAAAAACAAAAACGCCGGCACCCTACGAACGTCCGTAATGCCCCTCAATATCTCCATGCACCAATCATTCTCATCCGCATTCATCCTCGCAAACACAGCTTTTCCCGCCATCTGGCTCGCCAATTTTACCACGCTAGGATATATTTTCGCACAAGGGGGGCACCGATTCTTGCCCACGCTGAGCACGATCATCTTGCGATCAAATTTGTGATCTTTTATTAGCTTCTCAAACTCATCCTCGGATTTCAACTGAACCACCACGGGCGAAATTAAGGGATCGTCACTGTAGTATAGTATGTCGTCCACTAGCCTTTTCGGTTGAAATCCGGCTACTTCATTAATTTTCTCCGTTTTCTTGTAGAAGGCGAAATAAGGGATTTTGTCGACTTTTTCTCTTCTGTATAACTGTCTAGTTTTTTCTGATTCGTCAGCTGTTACGGAGAGAAACTTGATCTCGTTAGACACTCGGCATTGTTCCTCCATGAATTGATCTATTTTCGAATTGTAAATGTAGTGAGTTGCTGAAAAATGAGCAATCACAAGTTTTTGGTGGGAAAATTGTAGGCCCTTGTCATATTCATCACTGGAATGAATTTCCTGGATTTTTTCACCGGTTTTAGTTTTTTTTGAATCAAGAGTATCCATGTCTTTCACTACGAAGCAGCTCTGATCATTTGCTTGGAATTTTAAAGATGAAAATCTGTTTTTTTTACTAATGGGAGGGTTCGAAAAGATACAAGACGGCGAAATGGTTTTGTTGTGCAAGAGAATGGATGCAGGATAAGATGAAGGCAATAATGACTTTGCAATTGTAGCCATGATTTTTTTTTTTTTTTTTTTTTTTATTTTGCATACAAAATGCTTACAGAAGAGAAATTACAAGTCTTGCTTCAGGAATGGGATGAAGATTGCATGCCACATTTTGATTTTATAGGCAATATGCCTTTGAAGTCGGGGTATGAAAACTTATTAAGATAGACTATTAATATTTGCTGGCTATACTTACGCATTTGTACTCCTTTACAACAATTAATCATAAAGCTTCCAAATTTATTGCTTTATTTGGTGTTAGGTGACTTGCCCTTTCGGCTTTCTCACTTAAGCCCCCGCCAAACTCGTATAACACATGCATAATGTCACCACGTAGGTCTCACCACCCATACTCATATCTCATTAAATGCTTAGTGTTATTCATAATATTGTAAAAATATTACTCACTTCGTCCCGTTTTAACTGTCGTAATTTGAAAAAAAATTGTATCGTTTTTTCTGTCGCATTTACATTTTCAAGAAATAATTACTGTTTCTTTTTATTTTCCCAATAAGAATTAAAGATTACTTACTACTTTTATTCCTATCTTTATTATTTCACACTTTTAATTATTTTAAATAAAAGGATATTATACCTATAATTATAATACCAATTATTTTTCTTAATCTCCATGAAATGATAGAATGAGTCGAAGAGAGTAAAATGTAAAAGTTGCTTCATTTCCAATGAATCAAAGACCGATCAAAAACATAAACATATTTTCAAACATTTGGAAAAATCGATATATATATATATATATATATATATATATATATATATATATATATATATATATATATATATATATATATATATATATATATATATATAGGGATGGGATCTTGTGGGAACCATGCCCTGTGTGGGAACTGATAACCAATCTCAGTCGTTAAAATATGGTGATCAAACGACCCTAATTCACTGCTCCATATCTGGTATGGTGTCTTAAATATATTACACAGCGCCTGTTTTTTACTTATGTTAAAGGGTATATTGGGAATTCCTATATTCCCCAAAATCAGGACAAGATCCTCTCCCGATATTCCTTCGTTGTTAATTTTGTGAGCGTCTTCTCCTTTCCACCACACGCGAAATAGCAAGCCGATTTTGAAGATTTCCCATTCCTAAAAATCGAGAGCTAGGCATGTACATAAAACCCAATTTATCTTACATTAGGGTTACATTTTTCATGGGATAATTTCATTTTTGGTACATTATGTTGACCACTTTCCAAAAAAGGTACGTGATGTTGGCCAGCATCAAACTACATACATTAAGTTGGCAAATTTATCAAATTTGGTACAAAAAAAGCCCAATCGGGCTTTGATGCTTACATGGCATGATTTAATCATTTCTTATCATTATTAATTAAAATTTAATTTAAAAATTAATTTAATTTATAAATTAATTTGAAACTGATTTCTTATCATTTTCAATTTAAAAATTAATTTGAAAATTAAATTCTTATCCTTTTAAAAATTAATTTAAAAATTATTATAAAAATTAATTTCTTATCATTTTTAATTTAGAAATTAATTAAAATATTAATTTTTTATCATTTTAAAATTATTTTAAATTAATTAATTTAAAAATTAATTTCTTATCATTTCTAATTTAAAAATTAATTTATTATCATTTTTAATTTAAATATTAATTTGAAAATTAATTCTTATCATTTTAAAATTAATTCAAAAGTTAATTTAATTTAAAAATTAATTTCTTATAATTTTTAATTTAAAAGTTAATTTCTTATCATTTTAAAATTAATTAAAAAGTTAATTTATTTAAAAATTAATTTCTTATCTTTTTTAATTTAAAA
>BMAC01000178.1:1237411-1248362 GCA_014905375.1 Phtheirospermum japonicum
TCACCAGTCGCCTTCGGCGAAGCCGATGGCGGAGCCGAACGGATCCGAGCCCCGACCCGGGACCTCGGTCCTAGGTCCTGGGCTCTGGGCCTGGGACTTGGGTCTTGGGTCTTGGCAATTGGTTCGAATTAGCTGGTCCGATTGTGATGGTCCGTGTGGGTCCGGGTTCTGGTTCAACCCTGGCTAACCTTTTAGCCACATATGGTTTTTTGACCCCAAGTAACTCCTGACCATTTTCGTAACGTCTGGCACCCTGACCAGTCAGAACGTTTCCAAACATTTGAATTCAAACAGCAACGTATCTGCACGCTTAACCTGTCCAGGTTCATGCTTTCAGATGCCAGACATTTTTGAATGTCTTAATGACATTAATTCAGGCTGTAACCAACCCTAATTTGAAACCCTATAAAAGGGTGAGACTCCTTCATTTGTTTCAGATTTTTATACGCATAAACACCTGAATTCCAAGAACTCCTAGCATACTGTTTTATCATATTTCGATTTCTGCACTCTTGTTTTACATAGCTCATTCCAGATTTTTCCAGTTCGCCGGAGCCCTGATACTTACGGTGTTGTGATATAAGGGACGCTGTCGTTTTATCTTTGGGGACGAATAGCCAAAACCGAAGGGCACTACCGGGGCTATTTCATCTTGCGGACAGAGTTCGGCTCGACTCGACTTATTTATACATATTCTGTTTTGTTTGTTATTTCCAGTTTTGTGATATTTCTTGTTACTTTCCTGTTTGTACTCGTAACATTTTGTAATAGTTCTAACAGTGGTCGCCGAAGACTGCCACCATCGGGGTGGTGTTGGCCGCAGCAGGCTCGATTATGGATGTGGCGGGAGGAAAATTCCAGAGATGAGGGTTTTGGATGTGGCGGGGATGTTCAAAGGTACGTGGTTTCTTTGGACGGGCTTTTTTATATATAAGGCATGTTTAATTTTTTATTAATGTTTAATATAATCCTAATTAGAAGTTGAGTTAAAATTAATTAAATTAATTATAATTTACGACGTGTATCTACAGCGGTTGTAAAGAACCCGTCGTAGTATATCGGTTATATATATTTTACTACGGACGTTTACAACGGTTGTCATATACCCGTTGTAGTATACTATTGACAACCGTCGTTTAGCAACCGTTTTAATATTTGTCGACTACCCTATTTCACTACGGACGTTTACAACGGTTGTCGTAAAACCGTTGTAGTAGTATACTATTTACAACGGTTATTTGGAAACCGTTGTGATAGGCCTTTTTTGTAGTAGTATACACATAAAATTACAATCTAAAATATAGAAACATAAAATTATCGATACATGTTAAAATTACATAAGACAGAGTGCACATTACTCAGGCTATCTTCTAGGCTACTTAAAAGAAAACCTTTACATAGATAGTCCCCATTGTGCCAATTATCATAGGCAGCGCGAACATGGAAACTSGTCTCKTCCTTGTCCGGAGTAGGTGGTTCATCTTCCTTCACGAAGTTGGCGAAACCAAGCATCGTGAGGTAGAACAGCATCTTTTGTTGCCACCTCTTGAAGCCTTCCCCATTGAATTTTGGAGGCTTCTCCGCCGCGGGCATAATCCGAGAGGAGTGCACCGGCGCGTTCATCGTTAGTACAAAAGTCTCCACCGAACCCGTTGAATTGGTATTCAAAACAGTTGAATCTGTTTGGGAAGTAGTTGCAAACAAACTCGTAACCGAAGTTCCCGTCATCCCAATGGGATGGGTCACAGCCGGAGTTGGCATCGTTTGGACCGAAGTCCCTATCCCAAAAGGGATCGTTCCAACAGCCGAAGCTGTGGATGAGTTCGACTGAGCCATGCGTTTCGTCAACGTCTCGAGTAAGAAATCGAGTGTTCCTGAGTTGAGAATGATCTCATCCTGAGTGGTGTTCAAGATTGGCATAGACATGCCAATCGTCGTGGTGTTCGTGACTGCGGGGGTAGTGTTCGTCGCCGAAAGGGTGGAGGTGATGGCCGAGATAGTGTCGCTCGTCGGAGTGCTTGAGGTTAACATCGTTCTCCAGTCAGGGATATTACAGAAAATTAAAAAATTACAGAATATTTCGTCTTGCGATTGTTAGAACTATTACAAAATGTTACGAGTACAAACAGGAAAGTAACAAGAAATATCACAAAACTGGAAATAACAAACAAAACAGAATATGTATAAATAAGTCGAGTCGAGCCGARCTCTGTCCGCAAGAYGAAATAGCCCCGGTAGTGCCCTTCGGTTTTGGCTATTCRTCCCCAAAGATAAAACGACWRCGTCCCTKATATCASARCACCGTAAGTATCAGGGCTCCGGCGAACTGGAAAAATCTGGAATGAGCTATGTAAAACAAGAGTGCAGAAATCGAAATATGATAAAACAGTATGCTAGGAGTTYTTGGAATTCAGGTGTTATGCGTATAAAWATCTGAAACAAATGAAGGAGTCTCACCCTTTTATAGGGTTTCAAATTAGGGTTGGTTACAGCCTGAATTAATGTCATTAAGACATTCAAAAAYGTCTGGCATCTGAMAGCATGAACCTGGACAGGTTAAGCGTGCAGATACRTTGYTGTTTGAATTCAAATGTTTGGAAAYGTCTGACTGGTCAGGTGCCAGACGTTACGAAATGGTCAGGAGTTACTTGGGGTCAAAAAACCATATGTGGCTAAAAGGTTAGCCAGGGTTGAACCAGAACCCGGACCCCACACGGACCATCACAATCGGACCAGCTAATTCGAACCAATTGCCCAAGACCCAAGACCCAAGTCCCAGGCCCAGAGCCCAGGACCTAGGACCGAGGTCCGGGTCGGGGCTCGGATCCGTTCGGCTCCGCCATCGGCTTCGCCGAAGGCGGACTGACGAACCCAAGTCCAAGAGCCCACGTGAGCTTCGTTTACACAAAGCCCATAATACCCGTTGGCCCACTTGATGTCCAATCATTAAAAGTTAAACACTTTTAAACTCCCTTCCACATTGAATAACTATCAATGTGGGATAAACGAAAAGGCATAAAAGCACCCATTCAACTTCCAAACACCATTTCTCACTCACCAATAAATGGTTTTGAGAAATTCAAAAAGTTATAATTATCTACACGACACGTAGATTAAGCTTGTACAATTCGTTAACATGAATTTACGTTGTACCATTAAATTAGAATTAATCCAATTTACAACCACCACCAACAGCGGTCCAGCGACGTAGCCCCCACCGACACTCAAAAAGTCTCAATTGCGGAAATTGACCTAAGGTGTGTTTCTATTTTGGATTTCTTAATTCGAATTTCATATTCAGTAGTAGAATTAAATAGTTGTTGTTGTGATTTAAATTGAATCGATTCAATTTCGCATTGTGTTCTCTATGTCGACTATGAATTTGGGGGTTAGGGTTTTATTTTGCTCGACTATGGCTGGTCGTCCCGCAGTTTTCTTCTTTTTTTTTCTTTTGTGGATTTTGGTATTGTTGCTCGATGATGAATGATTTGCTGGTCCTCCCTATTTCTGCAGTCACCTTGTTTTTACAATTCCTGATTTATTTTAGAATTATGAAAGATTTTGCTGTTTCGCTTTGAATTTGCTTGGCTGTGGCTTTATGGGTCTCTTCTCAAGTGTTAAAAGATTAAGGTTCTCAAGTGTGATTTACACCCCTCCAGCCTCGTCTCCTCAAACAGCCTATACGCCTCATTCTCCTTATTCGCCGCACTCAACCCCTCAATCATCGTGTTATAGCATGTCGAATCGGGCACACCCCTGTTCGCCTTAAACCTCTCGAACAGCTTATCGGCCTCAAACATATTCCCAGCCTTCGTGAGCCCGGATATCATCGTCACGTACGTGAATGCATTCGGCTTCAGCCCCTATTTCTGCATCTCCTGCCAATACACGTACTCCTTGTTAAATTTCCGAACCCGGAAAAGCCCGTTTATCAAAATCCCGTACGTCAGGATATTCGGTGTGCATTTCAGGTCCTTCATCGAGTTCCAGCACACGAGGCCTCGTCGACCTCCTCGGCCTTCATGAGCCCGTCGAGCAAACAATTCCACGTTTGGACCTTCGGGCCAATATCGTTTTGCATCATCTCCTCGATAATTAGATACGCCTCGTCTATCCGACCCACTTTTCCGAACCCGTCGACCAAACTACTATAAACAACCACATTTAGTTTCACACCGATCGATTTTACTTCTTCGAAAAGCATGTAAGCCTCATCGAGCCTTAGATCTTGGCAAGCCCGTCGATAACGGAACCGTATGTAACTACAGTCGGTTGATTGCCTTTGGATTTCATTTGCATTTAAATGAACTAAGTCGGAGATCTTAGAAGGAAAGGCAGATCTTTCGATCACTCTGTTAGACCCAAATAATAATAATAATAACAATAATAATAATGATAATAATAACAATAATGATAATAGTAATAGTAATAATAATAATAACAATAATAATAATATATACGACTTTGTTTATACAGAAGGGATTGGGCTTCAGGCAGTTCGTGTATTTAAGTTCTTGTTTAGTAAGGATTTAATCTGCCCATATCATCGGTATATACTTATGTTGCACGCTCATGTACTAATAATTTGTTTTCTCAGTACTACAAGTTATATATCAAAGATCGATGAGATCTCCGGTTTCATACTTTTTTTTTTCAACTAATAAAATGCTACAAGTTATATATCAAAGATCGATGAGATCTCCGGTTTCATACTTTTTTTTTTCAACTAATAAAATGCTTCAATACTTTGGAATTCAATTTTTATTAAACCACTGATTTTTTTTCTCTTCTTCAGCCCCCTTTTTTTTTCAGATTCTTTATTCGACGTTACCCAGTTTTGCAGTTTCCTGTGCTTCTAGTTACCCACTGAAATTTGGGTATTTCAAGGAATGCAGATCCAAGAACAGGTTTGGGTCATTATTTTTACCGCAGGTTTGTTTTGAGTAGACTTGCTTCCCTTGTTAGTTTCACTTTATTTAATTATTTTACTTAATATTTTTGTTAGTTCAATCCTGCCTAGAAATGCTTAGAAATCCTCATGCTGTTCAATTTCTTGTCTTTATGGAATTATTTCCACATTTTTCGAACTCATTTTGTGGCCTAATCTATTTTATTATTATTATTATATTACATTAAATTAAAAACAATAGTGCAGCGTTAAATATGGCGTTGCAGTGTATATTCCTAAAAATAGCGTAGCAATGCGCTGGACTGATGGAGCAATTTTTCTGCGCAAAACTAGCGTCTAGCGCTAATTTAGGGAACTGCTGGAGTCGGCCTAAACGATCATCGCACGGTAAACTACTGGTTGATAGTTGGAAACACAATCGGTGATAACGTTAGGTTTGGCTGTATTCAAAGAACTGCAGTCTTAATTAACTCACTCACTCTTTATCTAGCATGTTTACCTAGAGGAATAGAGACAAGTAGGAGCTAAGCTATTACCTCATATGGACAGGATATTTCCTATGCGGCCTAGTAATACTTGTTCAACTCAGTCCAGTCCAGTCCAGGATAATTCAAGCTGAGCCCAAGCCCGCCTCGGCTGGGCATATATATTATTTGGCCGGGAGGCCCATAACCCAGGCCCTCAATATCTGCCCCTCTACCGCATCAAATTAAGCCGCTCTCCGACGATACAGCTGGTGGCGCCTCCTCAAGCTGAGGCCATCTGCCTACTTGAAATTATTCCACAGTTCAGGGGAGTTTGGTTCGATCCCTGGATATTAGTAATTAAGTACCAAATTAATTAGTAGGCATTCTTAATTTGTGAAAACGGCTGTCGCAGACCGGCGGTCAGAATGGAAAGCGGAGGACGACGGCTGTGGCGGTTGAGTCGCTGTGTATTGGCTGCCGCATTTCAGAAAACTCATTCTCATTCTGTGAGTTGCCGAATAAACGTTTGCCTATTTGAGAACCAAAACCAGTTATTATCATTCAGCAACAACACACTCCTCCACCGATCCTACTCCACCGCTCATAGGTTCGATCAATCGCAACCGCAACCGCAACTTTCTATCGACTTAATCAACATCATGGAACAGAAGTTAACGGCTATTGAAAATCGGCATGCTCATCTTCAAGCTATTTCCGACCAGGTAATTACGATATATATTCATGTCTATTATCTGTTCGAACAAATTCCTCTATGGAATTTTACTTTATTTATTTTTGCTTTGCTTGAAAGTCAGCCGGACGCCTTGCCGGAAGAATATTCCAACGCGAACAAGGAGCTTAAGAATCTCCGGCATACAATTGATGTGGTGACTGAGCTGAGAAAGAAACAGAAGGTAATATTATAATATACAATACAATACATCCATTCATTTTTTGGTTGTTGATAAAGTAATAAAGTGATCGTCATGCTTTTGGCAGGAGATTGAGGGACTAAAATCGCTGGTTTCTGAAACCCAAGACGACAAAGAAATGCAGCAAATGGCTTCTGAGGAATTAGGGCAGGCATCTGAAGAAGAAGCGCACCTCCGTTTTTCGTTGCTCAAGTCATTGCTTCCTAAGGATGATGCAGATGAACGTGATTGTATCTTGGAAGTTAGAGCAGGTGATCAATGCTAAATGTCCCTATGTATCGTAGTCTATTTTATGCATGCTTTTGCAGTTTGTTTGTTTGTTTTTAATGTAAATTTTGACATGGATTATAGGTGTTAATTATTGATCTAGTTTGTTTCAGGAAGTGGAGGGGATGAGGCTTCTTTGTTTGCGATGGACATATTCAAAATGTAGGATGTTTTTTTTGATTTTTATGATTTCTTCTATGCTATTATTTGATTTTTTGTCGTTCAAAATACACCAGGTATGAGAAATACTCGCAGAGAAAAGGTTGGAGATTCGAGGTTCTGGATGTGGCGGAATCTGATCTTAAAGGGTATAAGGTGGGTAAAAAACTGCATTTTCATTATACTTTTGCATTAAGGTTTTTATTTTTTATTTTTCCGATGTATGAATAATATTGAACTTCGACTCATCTCACATTTTGTTGCATTACATTTGGGCTTTCTACCTTTACCTTACATCGTTGTTTTTTTTGGCCAAATTTTTATGACTGCTTAGGAAGCTAGTGCTGCAATCTCTGGTGCAGATGTTTATGGGAAACTGAAATTTGAGAGTGGGATTCACAGAGTGCAGGTTTTGTCAATTCTAAATCTATAATTGTTTTTTGATTTTGTTTATCATGTGTATGTTCATTCAGTTTTGTGAATATGTTTCTTTTATAGCGAGTTCCAGTGACAGAAAAAGCTGGACGAGTGCACACCAGTGCTGTTTCAGTCGTTATTCTTCCTCAGGCAGATCAGGTAACAATTAGAATTCATCTGATTTAATGTTTTTGTGACAGTCACAGATTCGGATATAATTTTTTTGTTTCACTGAAAATAATTGCAGCTGAATTCAGACAAAAACTTGTGTGCACCCGTCTAATGGAATACATCTGTTAGGATTTTACTGGTTTTTTAGGATTTTTAGTTTTATTAATATATATATATATATATGTTAAATTTTAATTTTAGGGGACCTACTTAATGGTTAGACTTTTTGGCAAGAGTGTATCCGGTGAGTTCAAGATTATTGGATTGTGAATTTGTTTTGTGAAGATATTTGAATGTTTCTGCAGGTAGATGTACAATTAAGGAATGAAGACCTGAAAATCGATACGTACAGGTCCGGTGGCTCGGGTGGTCAGCACGCAAATACCACCAACAGTGCTGTCAGGATGACGCATGTACCAACCGGCTTTACAGTTACAATACAGGACGAACGCTCCCAACATCAGGTAAGAAAACTCTGCTTTTGATAATTGCTAATGTTTACTACCTTAATGCAAGAGATTTGACTTAATATACTCTATGCTATTACATCAAGAACAAGGCAAAAGCACTTAAAGTGCTGTGTGCAAAGATATATGAGATGGAAAGAACTAGGGCCGATGCGAGTCGTTCAAGACTTAGAGCAGAGCAGGTAATTAATTGACTTCAAATTTGTCAAATATATTATCGATTGGCATTATTGGTCCTAGTGGTGCCTAATTATGATGGGTTTTTCATTCGTTGAGGCAGATTGGTAGCGGGGACAGATCAGAACGCATCCGGACTTATAATTTTCCCCAAGGTCGTGTTACTGATCACCGTGTTGGGATCACTAGCCACTCAGTAGACGGTGTTTTGCAGGGAGAGAATCTAGACACTTTTGTTGATGCTCTTCTCTTGCAGCAAGAAATGGACGCTATTGCATCTTTCACCTCTTCTAAACAGTAACCAATTATTTATCCGACTAGTTTCTTCTACCTTGCGTTAGAGCTTCAAATATGCTTTATATATATAGAAATTTGTTGGTGAAAAGGCTTGACGTCATTTGACACTCTGGCATTGAAGTGCTGTATTTTTTAGCTGTAAAAGTGGGGTGACTAGCTGAAAAATGAAAAAAAATCACCAGGATGATAGATATTATCCAATTTCCTACATTGTGCTCAGAAATACATATTCAACGCAGCCCAGGATGATTCAAGTCCCAATTGCTTTGTACACCCACTTGATTCAAACACCCATCTTATTTACTTAAACAAACCCTTACATACTACATTCACCCACCTGACATTTCCCAAATTAACTCCTGCCCCATTTACTACATACACCCTCCTTTTTATACCAAAAGAAAAGCCTTGAGACCTTTGAGGCAAAGTTAGAGCAAGAATTCTAGGAAAATAATGTACTCAAACCAATTAATATTATTTAAATAAAACTCTTCTAAGTATTTTTTTAATTCAAAATCATTAATTATATCATCATACGAAATATTCTTAAATATTTATTTTTTAATACATATGATTGTTAACACATTCAATCTTTCTCGACTCATTGTGGTTCTCAAATAAGACTTAAACAATTTTAACTTGGAAAATTTTCTTTTGGCCGATGCTACAGTACAAAAATAGTCAATAAGATTTGGTAGCGAACCACAATCATTGGGAAACTATCAGTTCTCAAGGCAAATTCTAAAATCTCAATGGATGTACAAGTTTTGTTTTGCGTCGTATGCTTCTATATGTAGTACTAGTATTATACCCGTGCGTTGCACGATAATTTTTTATTTTATTTTATCTAAAATAAGAAGAATTATTTTAAATGTATTAAAATATTTAAATAAGTAATTGTGTATATATATATATATATATATATACTTAAGTTGTGTATATATGTGTTTGTGTGTGTGTATTTCGATAAGAACCATCACTGGTTCTCACACCAGATATGGTTTTACCATAACCGCTCCCTATATATAAATCATCTAAATATTAATTAAAGATTGAATAGTATTCAAAATGATATAACCTTCATAAAAGGATTTTTATTATACAAAATTTACTTTACAAATTATGAAAATTTTCCTTATCCACAACATTTATAGTTTTGCTACTATGTTTATTCTCATCATCATCGTCGATCAATATTTTTAAACCCTTGCGATTGTTCACCCTTGATATAGCGTATAACTGACCATGATTAAAAACTGACTTCTTCAGGAAAAGTCCAACATGAGAGAGAGAGAGAGAGAGAGAGAGAGAGAGAGAGAGAGAGAGATTATACTTGAATTTTGTTGATCATCATAGCATATGACACAATCAGAGGAATTTTTCATCATTGGGACTTAAAAGGCAACCTCGGATTGGATGGTGTGACAGTCATTATAGGGATTAACAACAATTCACCTGCACTGCTTCCTTGATAAATATTAGATTATACAGTATGATCGTCAAGTCAACAACCAATATTACACAACACAAGGGAATGATCGGTATTTCTCAACAACATGAGTGGAATTCTAATTTTTAGTTTTAGCTCATAGTTCGGGATCCATAACATTTAATGGTATTTAGAAACTTTGATGAGTAGACGTCCTACAATATGTCAATGTTTGAATCGGATTTGTATGTATTATCAGGCCTAAGATATACTTTACATTCTCCATCATTTTATGGCATCATATATTTATTAATCAAATCAACGATATCAACTGTGGGGAAAGAATAGCACGATCCTCCAAATAAGTGAAKCATTCAGTAGTTTTTCCAAATTGTGGATATGTGCTCGACACAATTGACGGAACATGGTCAACATCATCTTTCAATAATAGATAATTTGGATTTCAATTTGAACGATACCATCATTTGGTCCTCCAACTATTACATCTCCTATACTATTTATCGAGTTGAAAATATTCTTTAACTTGACAATTGGGATMTGAATTGTGACTTTRCAGCACCACATTCTTGGYCTACTTCGAAACTATGTAATGAGCCCATAAATGCGAAGATTTGATCACTATGTGAACTATGTCTGGTCTAGTGTGCCTTTTGGAAAAACCGGTAAAATTTGATGAAAGTTCTCACTAAGAATTATTATTTTATTACCAAATGGAAGCTGCGTATTATAATTGTTTTACGATCTCATCACGTCTTTCAATGTTTTGTCCAAAATTTCAAAATAATGTCTATGCATCATTGGAGTTTCGTCCCAAATGGAGTACCAGTAATGATCAAAATCTTGGTGAATATTAAAAGTAACCCTAAATTTGGAATGTTCAGTTCTTCCTTTTGAAATAAGAAGAGAAGTTATGTCGTTAGATATTACATTAAGAACAATTTCACTATTAGATTTAACAGTTGTAGAAAGCATCATCTGTATCTATAGATGAGAAATACACCGCCCTTGGTTAAATGTACTGCATCCATGACTTTATCAATTTTGGCGGAATATAGTAAATTCGTATTAATGAAAACAAATCAAGCTTTCATTGTGTTCACTGATCATTATCATTATACAATACATTATGTTCTTCTGGAAGATGAAAACTTAAACAAATGATAGTTGGAGTTTTATACTGAATTTCATAAACTAATATTCTTCACGTCGCTTCCCATGGAGAAATGTAATGATAATTA
>BMAC01000178.1:1258049-1269910 GCA_014905375.1 Phtheirospermum japonicum
GTCGATGATTGTTTAATTCCGATGCTTTCATTAGGTCGATGATGGTTTAATTTCGACGCTTTCATTAGGTCGATGATGGTTTAATTCCGACGCTTTCATTAGGTCGATGATGGTTTAATTCCGACGCTTTCGTTAGGTCGATGATGGTTGTGGGCTGACGCTTCTATCAGGTCGGCGATGGTGTTTGTGGTTTTTGTGGCGGAAGAAGGTAACTCTGGACCGGAGGGCATTTCTCCCGCACAAGAGTTAGTAATGAGAATTTGTGTTTTGCATTGTGGCGGGAGAAGGTAACGCAGGACAGGAGGGGCACTTCTCCCGACCAGGCGAGATAGTGAAAGTTTTATATAATGATTAAATTGTTGCTTGTGATGGATAGTTGTGTTGAAATATGTACTCTTTTTGCGAACTAGTGTGTTCGAGATTTACGTGAAGATCTTATGGTCTCCAGTTGAGTGATGTTTGAAGTTATGGTGTGATGACATGTCCTTGAGAGTTTGAATTGAGAAATTGTGTTGAGAAGTGGTGTTTGTGATGTGAAGTTATGTTTTTGTGGCGGGAGAAGGTAACTCTAGACCGGAGGGCACTTCTCCCGCACAAGAGCTGGTTGTGTTGTGAAAGTGCTGAGTTGTGTTTTTTTTCTAACGGGAGAAGGTAACTCTGGACCGGAGGGCACTTCACCTGCATAGAATTTGTGTTTTGAAAGTTGGAAATTTTTTGTGATATATAATAAATGAAGTTGCGCGAGCTATTTTGATTCTCTGTGACTAAGTGGTTGTGATGTTTTACTTATGGTTGGAAGTGATATGCTTGACTTACATGTTTTTCCCATGCTCTTTGGTTGTTTAGTAGATGGTTGTTCTTATGCGAGCTGATTTTAGCTCCATCGGATTATTTGTGATTCGTGGTGTGATTATTTTGAATCTCATGATTTTATGAGGATAGGAAATATGATTGTGATTGGTTACGAATTCGTGCGACCTATGTGCAAATCAGGTTTATTTGACATTTACTTTTTGTGCATAATCTGGTTGGATTACTTGATTATATTAACTTGGGGACTACATAGGCGATCTTTATTGAGTTGATGTGGCCTAGTTGTTCTGTATTGCTGGCATTAATTAAACATAGGGGACTAGGTGGTTTTCAGTCCCATGTTATTGTCATATGGTTACAATTGGATTGTGTATGGTTTAACTGTTTTAATTTGGGAGACTGAGTGGTTTTCTTGGTGAGCTAACGAAGTTGTTATAAGATGATGTTTAAGTAATGATTACAGTTTGAGGTATGGAATGTTTTCTTGATCGACCTGTTTTAGGTCTTGTGAATGGCTTATGATGTTTTGACTTTTTAAAAGCATATATTTTCTTGTATTATTATGCCCGATTATACCTTCAAAGCTGTAGAGGGAAGGCTGTATGGTTTTAGGTCGTCAAGTACGGAGTCTGGGGACTCGACTTGGGGACTCGCAGGTATGTCTTCTTGGGCGATGAGTGAGCTTGGTAAGCTGAGTTTTTGCAGGTCGCAAGTATACTTGACAATTTACTGTGGAAAGATGAGTGTTATAGCTCGATTTGTTGAGCTGTGTGATTTTGATGTGTGTGATTTACTTATTATTTTTGAAGTGGTTGTGCTCTTGTAATTCTATTTTTATATGTCCTACCTAATTTCGTGCCTCAATCAGCTAGAACATGGGGGACTAGCTGATGCAGACCAAAATGTCCATACGTAATATTATTTGATGTATGGGGTTATTTGTGGACAGTGGTCCTATCTTTAGGAGAGGGTGTGCCTCCTGGAAGATGGGCGAGCTGTGTTATGTCTTTGAGAAGTGAACGAGTTGAAGGTTGTTCCTTAAAAGTAAGCGAATTGATGTGTCGGGAGTAGCGACCTGTAGTATGAGGATGAGTTCTCATATAGGGTTGTGATCTCTTGTGGTTTGAGCTGTGTACTTGAGCTCGGTTATGGGCTTTGTGAATATCAAGCCTGCGGGCTTAGTGTGAATGGTTTATGAGGTTTTGGTGGACTGTATGGGCCCAGGCCTATTCTATTAATTTAATAAGAGGTTTATTGTTTATGAGAACTTACTATATGGGAGGAATCCTAATTCTAAGTCAGTTGTGGTATTTATGGAATTGTGGTGTGAGAAGGTAACCCTAAATAGTGGAGGATTTCTCCTATCTCTATAAAAAGAGGCACACGCCTCTCATTATTATAAGCTTATGATATCATAATTGCATCTTGAATGATTTGAATGAAGGGATTGAGTGTTGATTTCGCTTATTAACTTAAGCGTTGGAGGGCCTTAACGGGCTCGAAATCCGGCCCGTTCTAGGCGTTGTTTTGCAGGAGAGGCGAGGTCGCTGTGACGATTGCGGAAGGCTTTAGAGGTCGCTAAAACATCTTTCACCCTCAATTTCAGGTCGTTGATCTCTCTTTGAGGTTAGTACCCCCTTTATTTGGTAGCCCAACTTTTTGGACTTATCAATATGAGTGTGTTCAAATGAGAACCGTATCATTATATGCGAACATGCGAACTAGTGCTTTTATTATATACCAGCAGTACTTTTATTATACAATACCAGTGCTTTATTGATATTTTAGTTATATACACCAACAATGCTTGTATTATACAATCCTAATTAGGGGTGTAAGTGAGTCGAGCCGGCTCATGAGTTATTCGGGATCGACTCGAGAAAAGATCGAAATCGACTCGAGGTTAATCGAGCCGATCTCGAGCTCGAGCTACTCGATTATGTATCGAGCTCGAACTCGAACTCAGTAATACTTGACTCGAGAGGCTAGCGAGCCTAATCGAGTTTTATTAGATTTACCATTTTATCCTTATTATACTCACTTATTTATATATATACCCTAAATATATAATAAAAATTAATATTAAGTATTTTATTTTATATTTTTTAGGGCTTTTTTTAATTAATATTATGTAAATCGAGTCGAGCCGAGCCGAGTTTGAGCTTGTCGAGTTTTCAAACGAGCCGAGCTCGAGCTTGACAGTGTTCGGCTCGACTCGATTACACCCCTAATCCTAATACTTTTAATTAAATAAGGAAATACACAAAAAACTTGATCCATCCATTTAATTAGATCTAAGACCCATAATTGACCCTAAATTGACATATAAGGACATGGTTCTCTCATTTGAACCTAATCCTATATATATATATATATATATATATATATATATATATATATATATATATATATATATATATATATCCCTCCGTCCCAAAATGATAGTCTTGCGGTTGATTTCACACCAAGTTAAGAAATAAGTAGTTTATATAGTTAAGTCATCAATATAATTAATATTTGTGGCGGGAGAAGGTAACTCTAGACCGGAGGGCACTTCTCCCGCACAAGAGCTGGTTGTGTTGTGAAAGTGATGAGTTGTGTTTTTTTTCTGGCGGGAGAAGGTAACTCTGGACCGGAGGGCACTTCTCCTGCATAGAATTTGTGTTTTGAAAGTTGGAAATTTTTTGTGATATATAATAAATGAAGTTGCGCGAGCTATTTTGATTCTCTGTGACTAAGTGGTTGTGATGTTTTACTTATGGTTGGAAGTGATATGCTTGACTTACGTGTTTTTCCCATGCTCTTTTGTGTGTGTTTAGTAGATGGTTGTTCTTTATGCGAGCTGATTTTAGCTCCATCGGATTATTTGTGATTCGTGGTGTGATTATTTTGAATCTCATGGTTTTATGAGGATAGGAAATATGATTGTGATTAGTTTACGAATTCGTGCGACCTATGTGCAAATCAAGTTTATTTGACATTTACTTTTTGTGCATAATCTGGTTGGATTACTTGATTATATTAACTTGGGGACTACATAGGCGATCTTTATTGAGTTGATGTGGCCTAGTTGTTCTGTATTGCTGGCATTAATTAAACATAGGGGACTAGGTGGTTCTCAGTCCCATGTTATTGTCATATGGTTACAATTGGATTGTGTATGGTTTAACTGTTTTAAATTGGGGAGACTGAGTGGTTTTCTTGGCGAGCTAACGAAATTGTTATGGTTATAAGATGATGTTTAAGTAATGATTACAGTTTGAGGTATGGAATGTTTTCTTGATCGACCTGTTTTAGGTCTTGTGAATGGCTTATGATGTTTTTGACTTTTTAAAAGCATATATTTTCTTGTATTATTATGCCCGATTATACCTTCAAAGCTGTAGAGGGAAGGCTGTATGGTTTTAGGTCGTCAAGTACGGAGTCTGGGACTCGACTTGGGGACTCGCAGGTATGTCTTCTTGGGCGATGAGTGAGCTTGGTAAGCTGAGTTTTTGCAGGTCGCAAGTATACTTGACAATTTACTGTGGAAAGATGAGTGTTATAGCTCGATTTGTTGAGCTGTGTGATTTTGTGATGTTGTGTGATTTACTTATTATTTTTGAAGTGGTTGTGCTCTTGTAATTCTATTTTTATATGTCCTACCTGATTTCGTGCCTCAATCAGCTAGAACATGGGGGACTAGCTGATGCAGACCAAAATGTCCATACGTAATATTATTTGATGTATGGGTTATTTGTGGACAGTGGACCTATCTTTGGGAGAGGGTGTTCCTCCTGGAAGATGAGCGAGCTGTGTTGTGTCTTTGAGAAGTGAACGAGCTGGTTGTGCCTAAAGAACGATTATGGTCGTAGGCGACCTGTAGTATGAGGATGAGTTCTCATATAGGGTTGTGACCTCTTGTGGTTTGGGCTGTGTACTTGAGCTCGGTTATGGGCTTTGTGAATATCAAGCCTGCGGGCTTAGTGTGGAATGGTTTATGAGGTTTTGGTGGACTGTATGGGCCCAGGCCTATTCTATTAATTTAATAAGAGGTTTATTGTTTATGGGAACTTACTATATGGGAGGAATCCTAATTCTAAATCAGTTGTGGTATTTATGGAATTGTGGTGTGAGAAGGTAACCCTAAATAGTGGAGGATTTCCTCCTATCTCTATAAAAAAGAGGCACACGCCTCTCATTATTATAAGCTTATGATATCATAATTGCATCTTGAATGATTTGAATGAAGGGATTGAGTGTTGATTTCGCTTATTAACTTAAGCGTTGGAGGGCCTTAACGGGCTCGAAAATCCGGCCCGTTCTAGGCGTTGTTTTGCAGGAGAGGCGAGGTCGCTGTGGACGATTGCGGAAGGCTTTAGAGGTCGCTAAAACATCTTTCACCCTCAATTTCAGGTCGTTGATCTCTCTTTGAGGTTAGTACCCCCTTTATTTTGGTAGCCCAACTTTTTGGACTTATCAATATGAGTGTGTTCAAATGAGAACCGTATCATTTATATGCGAACATGCGAACTAGTGCTTTTATTATATACCAGCAGTACTTTTATTATACAATACCAGTGCTTTATTGATATTTTAGTTATATACACCAACAATGCTTGTATTATACAATCCTAATTAGGGGTGTAAGTGAGTCGAGCCGGCTCATGAGTTATTCGGGATCGACTCGAGAAAAGATCGAAATCGACTCGAGGTTAATCGAGCCGATCTCGAGCTCGAGCTACTCGATTATGTATCGAGCTCGAACTCGAACTCAGTAATACTTGACTCGAGAGGCTAGCGAGCCTAATCGAGTTTTATTAGATTTACCATTTTATCCTTATTATACTCACTTATTTATATATATACCCTAAATATATAATAAAAATTAATATTAAGTATTTTATTTTATATTTTTTAGGGCTTTTTTTTAATTAATATTATGTAAATCGAGTCGAGCCGAGCCGAGTTTGAGCTTGTCGAGTTTTCAAACGAGCCGAGCTCGAGCTTGACAGTGTTCGGCTCGACTCGATTACACCCCTAATCCTAATACTTTTAATTAAATAAGGAAATACACAAAAAACTTGATCCATCCATTTAATTAGATCTAAGACCCATAATTGACCCTAAATTGACATATAAGGACATGGTTCTCTCATTTGAACCTAATCCTATATATATATATATATATATATATATATTATATATATATATATATATATATATATTCCCTCCGTCCCAAAATGATAGTCTTGCGGTTGATTTCACACAAGTTAAGAAATAAGTAGTTTATATAGTTAAGTCATCAATATAATTAATATTTTCAATTATACCCTTTTTGAATTTATTAATGTCTATTAATACTTATAGAAATCAGTGTTAGAATTAGTATGCTTGTTATTTGAATAGTAAGATTTTACATTGTAATCATCAATTTTCAATTTACTATGTAAAAAACTAGTATTTCAAGAATATTAATTAAGGGTATGTGTGGAAATAAAAAATTAATGATATGTTAAATATAGGAACTGGACTATCTTTGTGGGACGGATAAAAATAAAATATTGACGGAGGGAGTATTAAGCAATTGCCTTTGGAATTAACACTTATTCCTCCACATTTTTATGTAATATTGATATACTTGGTGCTTTTTCTGGGCATCTTTTAATACAACAATATTAATTATATTTATGTGATAAAAGATATTGATATTATCATAATAAAAAATTTCAATACATCAATATTAACATTATATTTTTTTGATAAATTATTATTTAACTTTTAAAAAAACAAGGCGATGGAAAAAAATAATTGGATGATACTTTAAATTAATGGTAAACATTGTCAATAGCAATGTTTAAAATTCAACATTATTATTGATAATATTAAGAATTTAATTTGTCATGTAATTAAAATTTTCTTTTGCCCTTTTCAATTGTTTTACTTTCATCATTATCCATTAGAGATATTAGAGCATCTCTAATGACTTGTTCGCCATAGGTTTCTTTATCAAATTGGTATTTCAAATACATGATACTCGTTTATTATAAAACTCAAAAAGTAAATATTTAATCAATAATCTCTCACGCCTAATATATGTATATTAGCTTATATAATTAAATACTAATAAATAAAATATTATAATACAACAACATTCACTTTTCATATATGATTTGATATAAAATATAATATAATAATACATTATTATTCACTTTTCATATATGATTTGACATTAACAGTAAAAAGTAATTTATTTATCATTAGTCCAATCGAATGCATTCTAAATGAACTAATGAAATTGATTAGTGCGAATTATTGCAATAGGGGGGGGGGGGGGGGGGAGGGGGAGCCTTGGCCCGTTATCTTTTTTTAGCGGTTTCCCCAGAGATTTTTAGCTGCAAGGCTGCCTGCTTCCACTGGTGTATGCGAGACCGGTGGGGGGGGGGAGGAGGGAGGTGGGAGCCTTGGCCCGTTATTCCAAATCTAGGATTCGAATCCTCGATTGAAGGTAGTATTTTAGTTTTTGGGAAATGCCAATTCTATCTTTCTACTCAATAATGCTAGAGGGATATATTGGGGTTTTTGAATATGTAGGCCCAATTCATATATTCGACTGTAAAAGCAACGGGAAGAATTGTCCAGATACCAGTGGGTGAGGCTTATTTGGGCCGCACAATGGGGCTCCCTGCCCCCAAGACTTACCGGAGTTTTAAGGAGACACTTAGCGGGCAGGCAAGATCTGTTCTCCAATGCTTTCGCTTCAGCTAGAAAAGGAAGAGTCAGTTATGTGCCCTTTCACCCGGTAAGATGAGTTTACCGTTGTTCCATATAGATTACTCTTTAAGTAAGGTCTTGATTTGATAGGAGGTGGGTGGGGGGTTTCCGAGGAATACAAATAACCTCTGCAATTAGCCGATCTAGATTTACGCATTATTCTAGATAATTCGTTGGTAGAATGGAAAGGATTAGGAGAAGAGGGGCCCACGGGGAATGTATGGAAAGATCGAAAGGTTATAAGCTTTTTATCAAAAGAAAAGACTATATAAAAAGGATTGTTTTTCTAACACTAATCCATTTTATATGCATATATTCTATAGTTTCATAAAAAGAATTTGGTAACTTCAACTCCATTAACAACCATTTATGAATTTTTTTTGGTTTACACCATTTTTAATCCTATATGAAACAATAATTTTTATTATATACAAAACTTTAGATACCCCTGATTATAAATAACAAGATTTAAAAATTCAACGAATACTAATTTAAGCAGGCCTTAAAAGATTATTGAAATAAAAAGATTTCCACATATTTAAGTGGTG
Organism: Phtheirospermum japonicum; assembly: GCA_014905375.1. Classification (NCBI taxonomy): domain Eukaryota; kingdom Viridiplantae; phylum Streptophyta; class Magnoliopsida; order Lamiales; family Orobanchaceae; genus Phtheirospermum; species Phtheirospermum japonicum. The sequence goes on from BMAC01000178.1 coordinate 1,266,164, forward strand.
CACTGGACATTGTTATTTAACTTACCCCCTCCATCCGAATCCCAATATATTCAATATCCATTTTTCGGACGTCGCAAATATATAGTCCAATTTCTCAATTTGGTAATATTTTTAATTTTAAGTTAATAATATACCCTTATCTTGAAAACTAAAATCTTGGAATATAATTTTTTGTGAGATTCAATAAACAGTGAATACTTACAATTTTAAAAATGGAGAAAGAACATTAATTTGTTAAAAAAAAAGATTATTTAAAAATGCTGGATTAAAATTTTCCAAGTAAAATCTTAGCTCCAAATTTGTATGAATACTTACAATTTTAAAAATGGAGAAAGAACATTAATTTGTTAAAAGAAGATTATTTGAAAATGGTAGATTAAAATTTTCCAAGTAAAATTTTAGCTCCGAATTTGTCCACCGATATTTTTTAAATGTAGTTTTTAAAAATATTTGAAGAGAGTTAATTATAGAAGGTGAATTCTATGTTATTGAGAATTATTAAGTGAACAAATACTTAGAAAAAAACAAGTACCTAATAAACATTTGAATAAGGATATTCATAGGGAAGTTTATAGGTATAATTTGTTATTTCATATTTCAAAGTTTATTTTTAATATGGTTCAAATTATATATATTATATATATATATATATATATATATATATATATATATATATATATATATATATATTCTCATTCATTTACAAGTCAGTTATTATATATATGATTCCCTCCTTCAATGACAAGTCAATTATTTTAGATTTAGAAGATTTCGCAAAATATATTTAGATTTATAAGATTTCGCAAAATATTAAAAAAAAAAAAAAAAAATCTTGTAAAATGACTTATCTACCCTTACTTAATCTAGAGATATTAAATAAGTTTTATATTTCCAACACTCATTTTAAAGATACAAACACATACTAGTTTATAACAATACATACGAGTAAGTTTGGAAATCTTAGTTGAAAATATTTTGAATTTTTAAAACATCACTTATTTCTGGATAAATAAGGGAAATTGAAATGATGTTTAATACCGAAGACATCGCATGCTAGCAAGATTGTGCTTTCTGCGCGTAATTACCGTTACCTGTTCACACTAGTAATCTGGTTCAAAAAGAACCTTATACTCGTTATGTTGTTCGATTGAACTCGTTGGCTCCGCGTCCACCGAAAGTCGCTTCGTCACCATCAACATTTGGTACTCTCATTCCTATCTACCCCAAGAATTTCCAAGAAAACTGTTAGGGGGAATTCTAAAAGAGATTTAGGGAAAAGAACACCGTGGTACAGCATATTTCCACGAGATGGTAATAGTGAGCTTAGAAAACTCTTTGAAGAATTCGCCCTATTTGAAAGCATCTTTCCTTCCCGCTCATCCTGCTCATGAACAAACGAAGTCGACTAACTAACTCACCAGCCAATAGCACACATTCTACTATTAAACGGAAAAAAGTATGATTCACATTTAACATTAAAGAAGTTTTTTAAATATTTATACTTCATTTATCATGGCATTAGAGTTCATGTTGTCACATTCCAAATGCTCTTAGCCATGGAGGGGTCCTTATAAAAGAAGAAATGATGGTCTAATTATCAAATGTATTACACGTGATCCACCAATATTGCCCAAAAAGGTAAAATATAAATATTAATCGCATGATCCTAAAGCAATGAATAAAGATTTCTTTTTAATTTTCTATATTTTAAGAAAGAAAAAGCAGTGCCAAGAATCTGATGGATCTGGTGCATCTTTAGAGATCTGCTCGAAAGTAATTTATTCACCAGCCCAATACACACATCCGAAAAAAAAAAAGAAAAAAAGTACATCATATTTCACATGTCGCCAGATCTCTTTTAAGGGGAAAAAAAAAAACTCACAAAAACCAAGCACCAGCACATCAAAAAGTCACATTTTATACTCCAACTTATAATTGCATCTCTCTTCGATCTGTTTATGTTGTTTTAATTTTTTAAATTTTTTTTTTTAATATTCTGTACTGAATATTACATTAATGTACTACCTCAGATCTCATTATTACATCATCTGCATTCAATTAACATAGTATTACAGGCACATCATTATTACACCGCAAATAAATATTGAAAGGCTGTATATGTTCTTAAAAGGACAAAGGACCACGAATTGGGGACCTCTCACATGAGTTATCATCATCTGCTTGGAAGATACTATCTCATGACAGCTCACCACATCACGTGCCCATGTCCCACTCAATAAACTTAAAATCACCACTAAAAGACACAATTTACAGAAATTCACATTCAAATGCCACTCAGCCTTGCCACCATTGTTCACACCTTAAATTAGCATCCATCGAGCTTTTGAACTTGAAAATCAAGTCAAGGCTTTGATTAAATTACGACATTCGGATTTAGTAATGCAGTCAGTGGGGGCAGCTAGCTACATTAAAAACTACTTTCTCAAAATTGGCCAAATAAATCAAGAATACAAACTGGGACAAGACAAATTGAGACACTCTCTCCAATTAAGTTAAGAGTACGTAGTTTAATTAATTTGAATTATTATTATTATTTATTTATTTTAGAAAGGAACATTGGCTCCATTATTGCTATAGGCATCAAATTTCTTCAGTTGTGGCAATTCTTCGTTTCATACGAAATACTAAAAGAAATTAACCTTGTTCAGTCTAATCCAACATTAGAAAGAAAAAAGAATCAAGCAATTTACTCTGAGAAAGAAAAAAAAAAAACCCTTAAATTAAATCCAATAAGCAAACAAAATAAAAGGCATAAATAGTTAACAGAAGGAACTGAAAAAAAAAGAAAAAGAAAAAGATCAATGGCACAAAATCGACCTTCATCATCAGATCAATCGCCTTGCAAAATTACATGACAACAATATCTCCTAATTAATCAGACTTACTCTCGGGCTTTCTGCAAAGAATCATATGCATCGGGGAGAATATACCCGTTTCCCCTCCTCGGGTCAAATGGTCCGCCGTCACGAAAAGCATCTCGTGCACGTCCACCACACCCTTGGGCGCAATCCCCAGCCACGCGAGCACCGTAATCACGATGTGGTTCCTCCAGTACGCGATCCGACCCATCTTCAGCCGGGTCCACCAAGGGTTAGCAGGGGGCTTAGCCAAATCCTTCTCCTGTACCACTTCAAACCCAACTTTCTTAGCCACCTCGGATATATCCGCATAGCTTCGGAGCCCCGGCAATGCGTCCCCCCTCTCGATCCCCTGGATCACCTCCACGTGCTCCGGGTCCTCCCCACGGTACAACTCAGTGGTCACCCACTCATACGACACGTACATGGATCCGGGTTTCAGAACCCGGTAGATCTCGCTGTACACCTCCTCCAGCTTGGGCGCGTGACACGTGGCCTCAATCGAGTAAGCCCCGTCGAAGCTGTTGTCGTCGAACGGCATCTGGAGGAAGTTCCCGCACACGACCTCGCACAGCCTGTCGAGCCCGGCCTTCTTGTTGTGCATTCGGGCCCTCTTCACCTGGTACTCGTTGATCGTGATCCCGACGACGTTCGCGCCCGAGTGTGCCGCGATCGCGCGCATCGGCCGCCGACGCCGCACCCGGCGTCGAGGATCCGGGCCCCGGGCTTGACGCCCAGCAGATCCACGGCCATCTCCTCGTGGAGGCGCGTGGCGTCACGGTGCGACTTCCCGGGGACCGCGGGGGAGAAGTGGAAGGACTGGCCCCACCCCCACTCGTAGATGTCGGTGACGAGGTTGTAGAAGGTG
>BMAC01000178.1:1300751-1349093 GCA_014905375.1 Phtheirospermum japonicum
GTCATTCTCGTTAGGTTTTCGGTCATTTCCCCGTTTGTAGTATTGAAACTTGATATATGCGTTTCTTGATGACGAGCCATGGGTTTTGAATCTAAATTCGTATGTTGTAGGTGGCACGAGGTATTAGACCGACGCTAAAAGTTTATAAGGAGCGAGTCGAGGCGTTGAAACTCAAGGAACCGTGCCGAAACGAGGAAAATCGAGCCAAGTCGACTGCCCGACGACTGCCCGAGCGACTGCCCAGACTGCCCTCAGTCGATCGACTGCTAGCCAAGAAATCGACTGGAGGATCGACTGACCATCAGAGAGCGCTGCAATTTGGCGAGGCAGTCGATCGACTGGCGAACTAGTCGATCGACTGGTCCTGAGGAAATCGACTGCAGCCATCAAAAATCGACTGATCGACAGAGAGTTGCGGACTTTTCTGATAAGCAGTCGATCGACTGCCCTTAGTCGATCGACTGAGCAGTCGATCGACTGGACCTCAGTCGATCGACTGAGAGTCCGGGAATTAAAGCGTTTTGACGAGCTTGCCCCTGCTAAATCACTATAAAAACCCTCCACTTGACTTGAGGAAGGCATCCACTCATCCCCAACTCTTGCATGAGCCTTGGGATTAATTTTCTCTTCATTTTTCCTCTAGATCTACTTTCTCTCTCTTAGGTTTTAGATTTAATTTTCAAGCATTTCCTTGGGTTTGTAAGCTCAAGATGAATCCAAATACTCCTTTGGATTAGCACTTTCATTGTAATTCAAGTTTTGGGATTCTCCATTTAATTTTAGTAAGCTTTCCTTTTAATTTCAAGCTTTGTTCTTCATTTTCATGCATGTTCTTCAATTATACTTTTTGTCTTAGCTACTTGATTTCATGATGAAACTTGTGAATTGACTATGGATTCTAGTTGAGTGACACACCTAGACTATAGATCGGGTCCTTGATCATCATGACTTTTAGTTTTACTTATGCTTTATTTTGAATTAAATCTCCATGCATAGTTTTAAGTTGAATCCTAGATCTAGACTTCGTTACTTGTTATTTTCCTTAAAGTTTTGAACTTTTACGTCATCTCTTATTGCTCTTTACTTTGGTGTTTTCAATTTTTGTTAATTTGCTTTATTTAGGATTTTATGCATAGTTGTACCTTGTGCATGCATACTTGTACTTGGTGAAACAATGCTTTTTCTTGCTTATTCCTTTATTGCTTTGCATTTTCTATTTGAGGCATCCGACGAGGCATCCTACCAACATGCAATTTTAATTCCTAGGATAGTTTAGCTATTTTAATTGCTTTATTTTCATTTTTCCTTTATTTTCCAAGCTTGAAACACTTTGAATCCTTCAATTGAATTGAAGTCCGATAATACCGAGCCATGAATTCGTTGAATTCATTTCAACACCACAAAAACTTCAACTTCAAAATGCCTTTATATATATATATATAATCAACATTTTCTTGTGAAAAGATTGCAAAGCTCCAAAAGCTCTTTTGATTTTGCTCCCAAGTTCGATGCAAACTAGTGAGTAACCTTGTGTGAATTATCGGCTTGCTTGTATTTTTATTGAAATTGCATTGAAGAGGTTTAATTTTGCTCGCACATTATTGAATTTGAAAATGACCTCGAGGCACATATATCACCCTTGTTCCGACCATATCCATATATKTAAGCTACTTTAAAAAYCCCAAATGAGCCCCTTGAGCCTTTATCCCRTTTCTTGTTAGSCGAGCTCGATTTTAGCTCTTATGTCTTCATAATTGTGAGGCGGGGGAGTGTATTGTTAGCTAAAAAAAAATATGTGGGAAATCAAATGAGAGTTTTCGGGTTTTAGAGTGCTTATACAAAAAAAAGAAAAAAAAAGAGAATAATTCTCCAACACAAATCACGAAAAGTGACTAAGCGTGTATTCAAGTGAAAAGCCTAATTAAAAAAGGGCTAAGTTTAGTAAAAAGGGGCAAGTCATAAAGCTTCTTAGTGTTGTGAGATAAAAGTCGGGAAAGAGTGTGAAAGAAAAAGGGTTTCGAATGAGAGATTGGGTGAATTGGGAAGGTGAAGCGATTATAAGCTTCGGGTTTAGAAAGTAGAATTTTGTGCGTTATTGATCACGTTTGGTCGTGTGTTAGCCACTATATCCAAATGTTCCATACCTTACCAAAGAGCCAACATTACAACCCATAATAAAGACCTCGTTTGATTCTTGTTTGGTCATGTGCTACGAGCAATCTTTAGCGTCCAATTTGTGAAATCTTGACGAACGCATGCATTGTCCGATTCGAGCGTATACACGTCCCTTATCAAACACTTGAGCGAACACCTCAAATATCCATTTGTGAGGAAGTCATCGATTTGGCTTGCGTTTGAGAAAGAATAATACGGGAAATGCTTGACAATAGCGAGTGAATGTTGATATTTCCATCATATAAATAAGGATAAGCACAAAGGTTTTTCTTTCTTTCACACTATGTTCATTGCATGTATACTCTCGATTCTTTTCGTTGTTCGAGGACGAACAAACTGATAAGTGTGGGGTAGTTGTTTTGCATGTAATTGTTGTGTTTTTCTTAGTTTTTATAGTTAGGGTTTAGCATTATTTTTAGTCGTTTTGAGTCATTCTCGTTAGGTTTTCGGTCATTTCCCCGTTTGTAGTATTGAAAACTTGATATATGCATTTCTTGATGATGAGCCATGGGTTTTGAATCTAAATTCATATGTTGTAGGTGGCACGAGGTATTAGACCGACGCTAAAAGTTGTAAGGAGCGAGTCGAGGCGTTGAAACTCAAGGAACCGTGCCGAAACGAGGAAAATCGAGCCAAGTCGACTACCCGAGCGACTGCCCAGACTGCCCTCAGTCGATCGACTGCTAGCCAAGAAATCGACTGGAGGATCGACTGACCACCAGAGAGCGCTGCAATTTGGCGAGGCAGTCGATCGACTGGTCCTGAGGAAATCGACTGTAGCCATCAAAAATCGACTGATCGACAGAGAGTTGCGGACTTTTTTGATAAGCAGTCGATCGAATGCCCTTAGTCGATCGACTAAGCAGTCGATCGACTGGACCTCAGTCGATCGACTGAGAGTCCGGGAATTAAAGCGTTTTGACGAGCTTGCCCCTGCTAAATCACTATAAAAACCCTCCACTTGACTTGAGGAAGGCATCCACTCATCCCCAACTCTTGCATGAGCCTTGGGATTAATTTTCTCTTCATTTTTCCTCTAGATCTACTTTCTCTCTCTTAGGTTTTAGATTTAATTTTCAAACATTTCCTTGGGTTTGTAAGCTCAAGATGAATCCAAATACTCATTTGGATTAGCACTTTCATTGTAATTCAAGTTTTGGGATTCTCCATTTAATTTTAGTAAGCTTTCCTTTTAATTTCAAGCTTTGTTCTTCATTTTCATGCATGTTCTTCAATTATGCTTTTTGTCTTAGCTACTTGATTTCATGATGAAACTTGTGAATTGACTATGGATTCTAGTTGAGTGACACACCTAGACTATATATTGGGTTCTTGATCATCATGACTTTGAGTTTTACTTATGCTTTATTTTGTATTAAATTTCCATGCATAGTTTTAAGTTGAATCCTAGATCTAGACTTCGTTACTTGTTATTTTCCTTAAAGTTTTGAACTTTTACGTCAACTTTTATTGCTCTTTACTTTGGTGTTTTCAATTTTTGTTAATTTGCTTTATTTAGAATTTTATGCATAGTTGTACCTTGTGCATGCATGCTTGTACTTGGTGAAACAATGCCTTTTCTTGCTTATTTCCTTTATTGCTTTGCATTTTCTATTTGAGGCATCCGACGAGGCATCCTACCAACATGCAATTTCAATTCCTTGGATAGTTTAGCTATTTTAATTGCTTTATTTTCATTTTCCTTTTATTTTCTAAGCTTGAAATACTTTGAATTCTTCAATTGAATTGAAGTCCGATAATACGGAGCCTTGAACTCGTTGAATTCATTTCAACACCACAAAAAACTTCAACTTCAATGATACTGTTCAAACTACAATGGTTCAGGTATGAGCATCTCACATATTGGTAATTCTGTAGTAAGTTCATCAGCTTCTGATCATACATTCATGCTCAAAAACCTCCCGCATATACCTCATGTCACTAAAAATCTAAGCAGCGTTGCAAGATTTGCACAAGATAATCAAATGTTCTTTGAGTTTCACCAATTTTTTTTTGTGTGGTGAAGGATATCTTAACAGGGAAGGACCTTCTTAGAGGAACACTTAATCACGGGCTCTACCAGTTCAATCTCATTAGTAATCCACCTCATTCTCATACTCTAGTCAAACCAGTTCGCACTACTACTGCAGCTTATTCCGCCACCTCTAGAAATAAAATGTTAGATATACAAACCTGATAATTGAGGTTAGATCATCCCTCTCTTGATATTGTAAGAAAAACTCTGAAAGGATGTGGTATTCCCTTTTAGGATAATAAAGACAATCTTTTATGTTCAGTTTGTTTGGAAGCTAAATCTCATCGATTACCATTTTCTAATTCTGTCTCTGTTCATTATGATATTCTTGATCTCATTTACACTGACTGCAGCACCTGTAAAATCCTATCATGGTTTCAGCTATTATGTTAGCTTTATTGATCATAAAACTAGTCTTACTGGATGAAAGCTAAATCAGATACTTTAACTGTCTTCAGTCATTTCTATAACTTAGTGAATACTCAATTAAATAAGCACATCAAGATTGTGAAAAGTGATGGAGGTGGTGAATTTAAAGCCTTAATACCCTTCTTCTTCTTCTTCTTCTTCTTCTTCTTCTTCTTCTTCTTCTTCTTCTTCTTCAAAGAGATTGTTCACAGAATGTCTTGTCCGTGTACCCCTCAACAAAATGGTCTAATTGAGAGAAATATAGACACATTATAGAGATCATATTATCTATCCTAGCTCAATATAAAGTCCCTACCAGACATTGGGATGTGCTTTTCATAGTGCAATCTATCTCATAAATAGAACCCCCTCAAAAATCCTTAAATACCACATACCCCTTGAATCATTAAATAAGCATAAACCTGATTATTCTATGCTCAGGGTTTTTGGCTGCGTCTCCTTTCCTTACTTGCGACCTTACAATAGTCACAAACTCCAGTTCAGAAGCACCCCAAGTATCTTCTTGGGATACAATCCTTCTCGTAAGGGTTATAAATTCCTCTTTCCTACCAATAAAATTATAATCACCAGAAACATCCACTTTAATGAAGTCGTCTTCCCTTACACCTCAAAAAGTTCCACAACACCTCCTCCAAACACCTCTGTCTTTTATCCACCTATAATCACTGTTCCTCAACAGTCCTCTCCACCTACCTATGGCCAAACAATCCACTCTAACATATCCGTAAATACCTCTAGCATAACTTCTAACACTTCTCCTTCCTACCATATTACCCCTACCTCTCCCAGTTCACCATGTTGCTCGAGCTCACCACATTGTTCCCATACCCCTCATCCCTCTCATGATTTTGCTGGTCATCTTACTATTGATGATGCTTATATTCCTAATCCCGACCTACGTGTAATTACTGGTGCTACTGATATTTCAGCTACTGTAGGTGATCAAAACTTTCATCACATGACTACCAGGTCCAAATCAGGTTCCCTCAAGCCCAAGGTCTTCTCCACTACCACCTCTGTTATTCAGGAACCATGAAATCACACTGAGACTTTGCAGATTCCTGTCTGGAAACAAGTTATGTAGAAGGAATTTGATGCTCTTATGAGGAATCAGACTTGGGCAACCTGTTTACCCCCTCCAACTAACATGGTTATCACATATAGGTGGGTATATAAGGTTCAAAGAAATCCAGATGGCTCTATTGCAAGGTGCAAGAATAGAATGGTTGCCAGAGGTTACACCCAAGAACGAGGTTTAGATTATATAGAGACCTACAACCCTGTTGTGAACTCTTTTACCATTAGAACTATCATGTCCATTGCAGTCACTTAATTTTAGAGTATCAGACAATTAGATGTTGATAATGACTTTTTGAATGAAGATATAGATACAAAGCTGTACATGTCCTTCCCTCTAGGCTTTGTACATTCTACATCTCATGGAATGGTTTGCAAGCTCAAGAAATCTCATTATGACCTCAAATAGGCTTCACGAGCCCAGTCTAGCAAACTTGGCCCAATTCTTATTTCACTTGGATTCACTATCTCAAAAGTTGATCCTTACTTATATTTCAAAAATCATAATCACACATTTATACCAGTCCAACTTATGTAGATGACCTCATTATTACAAAGAATAACTCTATCTCCATTGATGACCTCATACTCAAGTTACACAAAAATCTATCGCTCAAGAACCTTGGCACCCTCAATTACTTCCTTGGAATTGAATTTCTAACTCATTCTCCTGGATTAATCTTGAGCTAACACTCATATGTTGTTGACATTCTCAAACGAGCTGGCATGACCGGAGCTAAACCTGTTTCATTACCAATGATCAATCATCCTCATATACCCAAATTAAGTGGAACTCCCATGGCCAATCCAAAGCTATATCGACAGATTATCAGAGCTCTCTAATATACCACGATCACTAGTCCAGACATCAGCTACAGTGTCAACAAAGTCAACCAATTTATGCAATCTCCTTCAGTTGATCATTAGAAAGCTGTCAAATGCATTCTTCGATATCTGGTCGGCACCATCGACGTTGGCTGAAATTCTACCCGTAGCAAGTCAATCAACTTACTGCTTTTGCTGACTCAGACTGGGCTTTTGATATTGATAACATAAAGTCTACCTTACGAACATACATTTATCTTGGTGCTAATCCCGTCGCTGGGAGCTCTAAGAAGCAGGGCAAAATCTCTTGTTCAAGTACTAAGGTAGAATATAGAAGCCTTGCCATTGGGCTGTGATGTTTGGTTACAATCTTTACTCAAGAAGGTTCAGCTATCTCTTCCTAATACACCTATTATTTGGGTCGACAATCAGGGCGCTATATCTCTAACTAATAATCCCATACATCATGCAAGAACAAAGCATTTGGAGCTCGATACGCGAGAAAACTCAGAATAAGCAGCTTGCAGTTCGTAACATTCCCACTCTTGATCAGGTAGCAAATATTCTTACTAAACCACTGTCAAGACAATTCTTCCGAATATTTCGTCACAAACTTTCATTGTTCCTCTAACCTCTCTCGAATTGAGGGGGTATAATAGACATGTCGCATTGAGCCCGCCGAAACAACGAGTTGACAACATGAGGTCGCATGACCTCATTATAGAACAAGTCATCATAAACATGCCAAAGGACCGAGCTAACATGAACTCACATAAGCTCGACACAGAAAAACAACGACTTGTCAACATCAATTCGGCATAGGTGCACGGTAAACATCAGCACCCGATCTCACTCACCTCAAGAGTTATAAGAAAAAATTGCCGGTCAGTTCTGTAGCAGTACCTTAATAGAACCGTTGGATCACAACTATATTATTCAAGACTCATAAGGTTTATCGATTGTTCTTTTAACCACTATATATGCATGTATTCTCGACATTGTAATTATTATTAAGATTTGAAATATAAGAGATTATGTCTATATTTAGAGGTGAGGTCGCTATATTTGTACTCTTTTTCTATTTGATATCTATATTTTAGAATATGTATTATATTATTTATATTTGTTAGTTGACCCATGGTTTAATATTAAAATGTGATAAGGTAATGTATAATGATAAAAAAGTTTATTACATGGTTTAATATTAAAATGTGATAAGGTGATGTATAATGATAAAAAAGTTTATTACACCAAGTCTAATATAGAAAAAAAATTCTTCCGTTTGGTGTCTAGGGTGACTCAAATTCATAACCTAACTCGTGGGTAATGAATTTTTTTACCATTTAATCTAATTCACTTTGTCGTGATATATGATCATATGTAAAATGTGAGATCCACATTTCTTAAATAAAAGTGTAATGATTATGTATTTAGATGTTAATATGTAATTCATAATTAAAAACTGGCTTCGTAAAATTTGGAAATTGTAGGTGTAGAAATTCTAGATTTCGAAAGTCTTCCTTTAAAAAGAAAACCAAATAAGGCCTAATTTTTTTTTTATCATAACAAGAATTTAAAAAAAATATAAATAAATATGGTATTTCTGAAAAACACAATTAACACTCACACAATAATATATATATGGACATGCGTTTCTTTAAAGGAACCGAACTGTGTGAAATAGAGAATTTAGTGGATATATTTCACGATGCATTTTTAGAATATGACGTTCACTCCCCTAATTTTGGGAACGAAAGCGTGTAATAATAGTAATACACGATTTTATTATTTTTCGAAAGTTCTTTAAAATAAACATTGTTGTCAATTATAATGAACTCTTATATACAGCTAGCTTTTTCTCTCATAAGACTAAGTAAAAGTACTTAGTCACCGTCTAGTTGTTATAGTAGGCTAATCTTGTCAAATATTATCGCGTACGTATACCTAATTAATTAGCATAGACTTTTATTTTCAAACAATATTTGTAGCTCCAGCAATATTACGTCTTTTGTGCTTTTTCAGCAGAAAGTTTTCATCCAACTTATACACCTGATATTATCATAGAATTTTCACTCACATATGCTAATTGGTGAATGAAGTAACTCATTGTTGACATGGCTTGTTTGAGCTCGAAAGTTGAAGGACCTTAAGTTGTCTTCTTTGACTATTGTTAATTTGTTACCCAACCTTGCATGTGTCCATATAGTTGTACATAAAGATACTTAAGGTATAACATTAATGTATTACACAAAATTTATCGATAGATAAATATAATTCTTTTTTTATGATAATTATAGAATTGTAATTTAAATATTAAAAATTTAAAATATTATATTCTCAACAGGTGCCTTTTATTGATATTTAATGACAATTTATTAAAATTATTATTATTAGATAATTTTATATTTTTATAATTAGATTACATTAGTTAATAATTTTATTTATATATTTAAATTAATTCAAATGCTGTCACATATTGAATTCGTGTCTAATATCTATTTATTAATTATTATTATTATTACTATTACATAATTATATATTTCAATGTAAACTAAATTAGTAATTTTTAGTTACATACTCAGTAAAATTCAAAAAATATGATATTCTCAACCCGTATCACTTTGTATCAGTGTCTGGTCATTATTAATTAATTAACCAATACTATTTAATTTTTATTTTTATATTTTAATCGAATTAATTAATAATATTTAGTTACACACTAAGATTAATGCAAATAACTTGCATTTTACTTATACAGAACATTTGCAATTCTAATATCAATCTTTTTAAACTTTTATTACAAATAGAACTTATTTAGATTATTTTTATAATTAATTTTTTTAATTAACATTATCTAATTATATATAAATTTTATTTTAATTAAGATAACTAATTTATTTTTTTTCAAATCATTATGGTCTATTTATATTTTTACTTTAGGAGAATTAAAAAATAAAAAAAAATATAATAAAAAAGAAATATTAAATTAGATAGGTATTATAAGCTCGAATGACAAATAAACAAGCGAAACAAAGCAAAACATGCTATATAATCCCTCGTTCTTAATTAATTCACGTTTTGTACTCTTTCTCAGTTTACTAATTAAATGACGTTTAAAATATTTATTAATTTTTCTGTCTATTTTATCCATATGTAATAAAATTTTTATTTTTAACCTATCAATAATATTTTGTAAAAGATAAGTATTAAAAAAAATATGTAAATATAAAATAGGGATAAAGATAAACTGGAGTTTTTTTTTTATGTAAAAGAGATTGATTATCTGGTGGCACCTAGTCAGATTACATAATTTTTAATTTTGTTCAAGGCACGTCATTTATTAAGAAGCGGAAAGGACTCCGCATCAATATAAATGGAAGATAAAGGACTGATTAGTTACTTGTTTATTCCAATTATTGGTTCTTTGGTTTTTCTTTTTAAAAATAAATTTCTTTTGAGAACTTAATTATAAACATTCTTTTTAACTAAAATCTGATAGTTTGAAACAGCAATAAGATATCATAAAATTATCAACCAACTAATTTGTGAGTTAAATGTTGTTAAAAAAAGATATACAATTTTCTTTCCTCGATCTTAAATGCCATTGTTTTGCCCTTAATGTGTTTTTGATGAATATTTTGTCATCTATTTCACACCATGTACAAACACCAAGTAGATGATATATATGTATTTTTAGATGAATATTCAACTGCGACGAATTATATAAACTTGACAGGTGCACTATTGAAACTGAATACATCTAACATGTGTCGGACGTACGTACTAGTCAATTAAATATTCCTAGATGAGATTACACCAAAATTCCTTTTAGCATATCGTCTAATTTTATCTCCCCCACACTTAATTAAATCCCAAGTCTCTAAGTTCACCACTTACCACTCCATTAAAACACTGATTAAGTTAAAACTTCAATAAAAGATATAAACACTCGTACATACTCGAATATATTGTTTGAAGCTTCAAAGAAACACCTCAAACATATCCACTTGTAGCACTAAAATACGCACCACCAACAACTTGACATTATAAAAAAAATAAAAAATAAAAAACATATCCAAACAGGGGCCCAACACAAACTTATAGAAAGCCAACAATTTCAGCTCAACAACCCCAAATTAAAAAATTAATACCAAAATTCTTGGTGATACGACCAAACACAGCGCAAAGGTCAAACATCATTACCCATTCTCAAAGACTTGGCCTTTTCTTTCAATATTCTTTAAATTAAAATAAAAACAAATAAAAATATAGCATCTACTAAGTGGGTACGTGGGAAGAGAAAAGGCTAAATGAATCATCATTATTTTGGTACGTACGTACACTATATATAACCCTTCATTTCTTTTGAAACTCTTTCATTGATATCCTCTGCTTTTCATTAGCGAACATATTATTTATATACACACATATACACACAAATTAAGGGCTGAATTTGTGAATAGTGAGAGAAAGAGATGGAAAATTGGAAGAATTTGATGCACCTATTTGTGACGGTGTTTCTGTCGTATTTTGCAACGTGCGTCGTTATTCCGACCATCGCTGATGTAACGTTGGAGGCTGTCTGTCCCGGAAAAGATGAATGCTCGCTCGCCATTTATCTTACTGGCTTCCAACAGGCGGTATGTATGTGTTTCGTGTGAGTTTGTTTGTGGTATAATTGTTTTCATTTTTTTCTTTGAGCTGGTTGAAAGATGAAGGGAGCGTTTACAAACACTAACAAAAGTGATTATGGACTTTTTGCTGAAAACTTAAAAAATAACAAAAACAAAAAACCTCTTTTATCTTAAAAAAAGTAACTTATGTTTTTCACTGACACTATATATTATAGGGAACTTCTAAGATGACGTGAGGACACCATTTTTCACTTAGTCATAATCTCTGGATCAAAAATTTGTTACAAATATTAGTAAATAGATGATGTAAATGGAAGAGGGTAGAGTGTATGATACCTTCACAGTACCGTAGTCATTTCTATATTATATTTTCTTAAATACATATTATTATATATAATTCACGGTAAACTTGTGTGAAACCTTCTTACCGTGAAATGTGGATATTCCGAATAAAATAATACCAAGTATTATTTAAAACAATAAAAACTTATATATTAAGTATATTTATGAAAAATATATTTTTCCGAGTGATAGATACTTTTTATGATGTAAAATAGAATTGTATCCACAAGAGTGCCATAACACGCTTCAAAATTTTAACATGAAATAGTATGATTGGTCAATATAACATGAGATTCATTAAAATTGACAATTGATTGGTTAGTTTAACAGGTTAGCTGTTAAATTTTATTTATTAACTAATCATACGATGCCATATCAAAATTTAGCATGATGTTATTATAATAATATCTATGAACACGTCGTAGTTATCCTAATGGGATATTGGACGTCAAGTTTTGCTAATCACGTCAGGAAAAGAATAGGAAAAAAAGTGAGCTAAATATGAATAAAGGCATATATGGTTATGGACTTATGATGGTGTGCGTTAATTTCAAATTCGGCTGACGGAGTCGACATCGAATTTCGAACTATTCATCAGCCGACTTGTTTAAAGTAAAACATGTTAAAAATGCATACATTTCTACCTTACTAAATTAGTAAATTCAACTTTTAAAAATTACCTAAAGTCATAAAGTACTTATAAGTGGACAACTTTTTCCTTTCTTATTTTTTCGTACTTAGCCCAACTATATGCGGAAGTTGTTGAGATTGAATTGAAAAATAGCTCCAAGTTAGGTGACACAGAATTTAAATCTGATGATGTCATATGGATAATAAAGGTTCAACGTACTTTAAGCTCACTCAGTTTAGATTACCCTTATGATGACAAAGATGAATAATTATATTATTAGGCTAATATCATATTAATTAGGTAGCATCACGACTATTTCGTCTTTCTCATTATGCTTCCCATGTTTATCTTTGAAAGATTCTACTTCAATTAATTGTCATACTTAACCCATTATTATATAAAAAACACCTTATTAAATATTCACCAACTTTTATAATTATATGTCTAGCCAGTCTTACTTTATATCCATCAGATAATTATAATTAATCATTAAATACCCATATAATTATAAATTTTATTATTTATCATCGCATGTACAATTATTAAGCGCCTCTTGTATATTCATTCATTACATTATGTCTCCATGATATACTATTCATTACATTATGTCTTCATGATCAAATTCAAACATCATAATTATATATATTTATGTTTTAATATTGAATTTGTGTGATTCAGATCGGAGGATTAGGGTCTGTGATTATGATGCCACTGATTGGCACTCTGTCCGATGCCTATGGACGAAAAGTTATGCTCACAATCCCCTTAACCCTCGCCATCATTCCCCTAGGTGATTATTATTATTATTATTATTATTATTATTATTATTATTATTGTTATTATATTAACCAAGTATGTAATTATTCATGTCACAGTTTTATATTTCACCCAAACTAAAATATTTCAAATATAGTAACTATTTTATACACACGCGGCAAACTAATTTTTTACGATGAATTGTTTGGTTGTTGCAGTGATAATGTCAGTTAAGAGGACAACAGAGTTCTTTT
This sequence comes from Phtheirospermum japonicum, assembly GCA_014905375.1. Taxonomy (NCBI): domain Eukaryota; kingdom Viridiplantae; phylum Streptophyta; class Magnoliopsida; order Lamiales; family Orobanchaceae; genus Phtheirospermum; species Phtheirospermum japonicum. The sequence continues at coordinate 1,313,910 of BMAC01000178.1, forward strand.
ACATATACTATGTTTTGAAGTCTCTAACGGCTATGGTCACAGATGGCGGCGTCATATGCCTCTCCTTAAGTTATTTGGTAAACACTCAACAATTATCCTTAACATTCTAGCATTATTTCATCATCATATATATTCATTCTTTTTTTTTTTTTAAATTAAAATTATTATTATAGGCCGATAATGTATCAGAGGGGAAGCGAGTCACCGCATTCGGATTATTGGCTGGAGTGTTTGCTGCCGCTACTGTTTGCGGTACATTAACTGCTCGTATACTTTCCACCGGCCGTATTTTTCAGGTTTTTTTTTTTTCTCAATCAAGTTTTGAGTTGTAGTATTTGTTGTTGATGCTAATAAGAATGTATATTAAATTTGTGTTAAATTAAATCCAGGTGGCAGCAGTTGCAGCTGCTACTGCGGCCGTTTACATGAGGTTATTTCTCAAGGACACTGCTCGCCAAATTGACGCTCTCGAGCAGCCAATTTTGAAACTTGCGACTGATCAAACAACTGAAGTTGGAAACGAGCCGTTGACTAAAACAGACTTGCTCAAGAAAATCCTGTTGCCTAAGGATATTATTCGCTTGCTCAAGAGCAGGTACAACTTTTTTTTTTTATCGATATTTATAAACGAACATAATTGAAATACATCGATGATTGTCTAATGTATGTCCCTATTATTTGCAGCCGTACTGTATCATTCGCGTCATTTGTGGCCTTTTTCAATAGTCTTGCCGAAGCTGGAATTCAATCTTTCTTAATGGTACTTTAATTTATTTATCTCTATCTATTTAGATACGGGTTGTTTATAATCTGTGGAGAACATTCCGTTTAACAATGTTTGTAACTTTGTTGTGTTTACTTCAGTATTACTTGAAGGCGCGTTTTCACTTCCAGAAAGACCAATTTGCTGATATATGGCTTATTACCTACGTTTCGGCTACCGTATCAAGTGTATGCATACTCAAATTATATTCATATAGTTTTCTTAATATCCCTATTCTTTCTGTTTTTGCACCTATTGACGAATGTGCGATTATTAACTTGCGCAGATGGTCGTAATGCCAATACTTGGCCCACTTCTAGGAGAAGAAACATTGCTTTGCATAGGACTTTTTGCTGGATTCTTGAATGTATGCGACGTGACACTTTTTTTTTTTAATACTATTAACAAATTAAGTTTAGTTATAGTAACATGAAACTTTTGTTTTTTGGTTTTGTGCAGATGCTACTTGACAGCATTGCTTGGGCACCTTGGGTAAGCTCTTCTAATTAACTAACTAATCAACATTTCTATTTCATATACACATGTACATTTTTTTTGAATCTTCATAGCTATAAATCCATACTTAATACGATTGTCTTTACGATTTTGCAGGTACCTTATGCTTCTGCATTTTTGGGCATTTTCCTTTTCCTAGCAACTCCAAGTGTGAGTTATCTATAATATGTACTTTGATCTAATTACTCTTTTTAGGCTAGTCTGTCTCTTTAAATAATAACGATTTTTTTCTTCAAAACTACAGATAAGATGCATTATGTCGAAACAAGTTGGACCATATGAACAGGTAAACATATAATTTCTAGTACATTTCAAGTAGACTACAATATTCCAAATTCTGTGTAACAAATATTAACATAAATGCTAAATGTTTCCTCAGGGCATTGCTCAAGGATGTCTTATGGCTATAGCTTCATTTGCCAATGTCATTTCTCCAGTAGTTTATAGTCCTCTTTCAGGTAACTTAATAATCGATTTTTCACGCACATATAGTTTATAAAATTGAAGTTAAAACTTTTATCTTGAACTGAAACTTAACCGCGACATTTTTTTTACCCAGCTTTGTTTTTGTCGGATGACCCTCCATTTAATTTCCCTGGGTTCAGTATTCTCTGCGTTGGGCTTGCTTGGGTAAGAAAATTATCACTTATCTTTCAATTTATTATATATATATAAATTTAAATATACATATTGCTAATAAAGAAAATATTGTCATTTGCAGCTGATAGGTTTCATTCTTAGCACATTTATAAAGATTCACCCGCTTTTGTCGAGAGACCGAGTACGCAGTGAGCCTTGCTTGCTGGCCTAACCTCAAATGATTTGAGTTATAATTAAGACAGACCAAAGCCTCAACTCAAGGCCTAAAGTTTCGTTGGCCGATAAATTTCGGAAGAAAAGCGAAACATGCAGCATTTTTGTTGGCTTTATAGGCCTGCTTTTTTTTTTTTCTAGAGTATGTTATTTTTTTTGTAAATGTATATATGAATATGTATCCTACACACTTATTCGTTTTAATAGAAAATCTGGTTTATTTTTATTGAGAGTATCAGAGTTTTTCATAAATGTATCTGTATTTAATTTGTATTTTCTTCTCACTTCTGTCCTTGTGAAAAAACAACAAGCCCATTATTTCTTAAAACAGGCCCATCAGAATTACAGAATCTAGAGTCCAATCAATGATCCACGCCACACAACCCACAGACTCCATGTCAGATTTAGGCCCATTGAAATGTCATCACTGTTTTGTTTCTGTATTCAAATAAATCAGTCTTTATATGAATCATCTTGTAATAAAATAGTACTCCCTCCGTTTCACAATATAAGTCGTTTTAGAGTAAAATTCTTGTTTCACAATATAAGTCGTTTTGCCTTTTTCACACAAATTTAGGAGAAGAGAGAAAGAAAAAGGTAAAAAGTGAATTGAGAATTGATATATTTGAGGAGAGAGGAAAAGAAAAAGGTAAAAAGTGAATTGAAAATTGAGATATTTGAGGAGAGAGATTAAGATAAAAGGAAGTTGGGTAGTTTACGAAAATAAAAAATTAAATATTTACTCATTTATCTAGGTTTCTTAATAAGTGTGTTTTTTTCTAAAACGAATTATATTATGAAACAGAGGGAGTAAAACTTATAAAATTAATACATAGGCGTGGATGCGCATACTCAGTATCATTTTAAATACATACTGTATTATTTTAAACCGGATAACGTCAACACGTCCTGAACAAAGGCGTGGATGCGCATACATGATTTAAGTTGTGAATAATGGAATGCCAAAGGTAGCTCACCGACATTGCTCGACAAGCAGGTACTCCGCTAAAATTTGATTATAACTCTATTCATGGAATGTTGGGACATTTTTCACGTGTGCTTGTTGAGGTTGATCTTTCTCGACCGTTGCCTGATAGGCTCATGATTAAGCATACGGGGTATTCAAGTCTTGTGCATTTCTCATTTTGAGAGATTACCAGATTATTGTAATCACTATGAAATGATGGGCCACTCTCTTTCGAATTGTCGTTGTTCGGAGCCAACACTGCCTAAACGGGAACGCAACCGTTCCCGTCTTCGTAAAACGTGGCTTCCAACACAAACCAACCCGAAGGTGCAGCGGGTTGAAAGTAAGAATAAATGGGTTGTGCACGATGAGATTGTGCCGGATAGTCTTGACTCAAATTTTATAAGCAACCGTAAGGGATAGGGATGGCAATCCCGGTCCGCACCATTTGGGGCGCCCCGCGGCAGGGCGGGGCGGCTCCGGGTATCACTTCCACCCCGTACAATATTTTTATTTTTATTTATATTTTATATGTTATATATATAAAATTAATATGATTATTTATATTTTTATACACTTAATATTATATTTAATATTTATACATAATAATAATATTTTCTTTAAATAATATACATTAATAAAATAAAATGAATGATAAATAAACTTATAAATAAGCTAATAAATGTATAATATTTTTTTTTTTTTGGTTTATTGTTGTATTTATTATTTTTGTTGTCTTATATTTAATTTTTATAGTAATATATTTGAATTTCTTATTAATAATTAATATTTTATAATAAAAAATTATTTAGCAGGGTCGACCCGCGACCCGTAACGGGTCGCCCAACCCGGCACGTAAGGTTGACGGGGCAGGTCCAGATCTCGTAGTACCCGCCCCGACCTGCCCCATTGCCATCCCTAAGTAAGGGGCAAACATGGGTCCGTAAGAATGCTGTTACTTAACGAATGGTTTTGCGATTTTGGAAAATGTGCCTGAAGAAGACCATGTGGAGTCTTTTATATAAGCTTGTTGATCGGCTTTGTGAAATATTCTATCAATTTCATTATATATTTCCAATTTGTTGAAGAAAAAAAATCTATCAAATAATTTTAACGAAACAAATTATTTTTTTAGTGACATTGCCTATTATATTTTCTATGTTTGACTTGCAACTAAAATGTGGCTATTTAAATATTACACTTGCAAAATGTTTTAGGGACAGGTTTTTCAGTAATGTTGTTACTATCGCCATACTGATGTGAACAACTAAACAGAATTGTCTAATTCGAAAAACTAAGAAAACAAATATTACAGCATAAAATTTAGCTACAACTCGTTACTGTCCCGTGCATTAAACTCTTCAGGCCAAGTTCCTTCAGAAATTATGAACTTAATTTGGTGGGGTGAGCCAGGCCCGTGCAATAGTGCAACGCATGGGCGACGCGCGAAGGCACAGGCAGCAAGCTACCTAAGCGGGCCTTCCCCCTAAAAAAATAAATTTAATATCGTGTGGGCGCATGGCCCACATATCAGATATTAAACTGATAAGAACAGATACTACACTTGATCTTAGCCAAAAGGCCGAGAAAGGTATGAGCTTCCAAGGTCAAAGGGCGTGCCCATTTGTACGCATGTCTCTGGCTTTCCTATTTTCGCCCTGGCGATGTGGGATGAGATAAAGAACTTTTTGGGCACTTTGCAGAGCTAAATAACACAGCTGTCTCCCCGAGCAACCTCTTATTGGATGGTTTTATATTGCATGCAACACTTAACGATATTCGTCTTTCGATTTTACATGTACTTAGTACGTGCTGAGGATGATTAAGTCCACAGTCTTGCTCAACATGGCTTATCAAGCGCGCTCTCTCTCTTTTCACTTAATATTCTTTCTAAGAAGAACTCTCTTATGTAACTCGACTTTAAAAGGCTAAAAAATTAAGGATGTTATTTTATTTAAGTTTTTGCTTAATTTTTTTTATCTTTCTAGTCTAAGAACCCATGTCAAATTTCAGTTTGGGATATGAAAGTGCATGGTATCGTACGAGGCTTTGTCTTTTTTATCCTTTTAAACGATGTAATTTTTTTTTTTACCCATAAACGAACAAAATATTTTTTCTACCCATTTTGTAATATAAAAAGACTAAAATATCCCGCCCCAAAATATATAAAAACATACTCTCCACACCAAATAACACCTCTCACCCCAAACATAAAATAATATCTCGAAACAAATATAACTATTCACCCAAAATGTATAAAAAACAAAAATCAACCTGCAATAATTTGATCCAATTTCAACCAGCAGAAAATCCCCCAACCCCTACTGTAATCTGGATTATTCAAACTGCTACGGCAGTCAACACCCTTCTCGCGAAATTTCCAACCCATTGCGCTCGATTAATTATTACTTTTTCCACTTTCTCACCTTTCTTCTTGGGTTTTCTGGGATTTTACAAGATTTCAAGAATAAAATAGAGAGATTTTGAGAAAAAAAATAGAAAAAATGTAAAAATGCGACAAATCCTATCATCTTAGGCACGTGGGGTGGTTTTTGAACCAATTTCGATCGAAAAATATCAACGAGCACGTGCGTATCCACACGTGTCGTGTAATTCGACCACCAACAAGATACGATCGATCGATCAACTCAATCGGTATAAAAAACAAAAATCAACCTGCAATAATTTGATCCAATTTCAACCAGCAGAAAATCCCCCAACCCCCCCCCCCAAAAATAAATAAATAAATAAAAAAAATTAATTGGCCTAATTTAAGGTGCCTCATGCCTGAATAGCGTGTCCCAGGTGGCGGCACGACTACGAAAGCTAGATTATACATCGGTCCAATTAACAACGGTTGTTCAATAACCGTTGTAAAAGAGAGATCAGCAAAATTTACACCTGCTTTTTGCAAATGCGATGTAAACTAGTTTATAAACAACAACGGTTAGCGTTGTAAATATCCATAGTAAAAATATATTAACTGATATACTGCAACGATTTGTTTACAACTATTGTAGATAGACGTAGTAAAATATATTATTTAAATTAAATTAAATCAATTTAATTAGGATAATATTACTTAAAACCAAATTACCAAAAAGCGTGATGGATCGAAGATTGTACGTGTCGTAGGGATCTTAGTTTATTGGACTTGATGTTTGTCACATCGATGATCGAAGATTGTATTGTGGCACCTTCGCCCGGGTAAAATATTGTCTAACTTATCACATTCTCCTATACAAGGTTTTTAAAAAAAAAAAATTGCTATCTAATGGTTGATTATATAACTTGCAGATTGTGAGTGGAAAGCACAGGCCGGCTATGCTTGTGTCGTTGGATTCAGGCAAAGTTCAAAAAGGCGTGAGGCGTGGTAAGGCGGCAATGCCAAGCCTCAAGCCTTGAAAGAGTAGGCGTGCCTAGGCGAAACCTAAGCGTAAAAAGGCGTTTTCAAATATTTTTATTATTTTATTTATTATATTTTTATAATAAGTAAGAAAAATATATGTTTAACAAATTTTTCTATATATTTTCCAATATAGTTAGCAAAATACTAATCATCTATACAAAATCAACGTACTAATCTCGGTGTCATGTAAGATGGTCATACTTTTCAAATTATAAATTATATTTTTAATATATAAAATCATACTTTTCAAAACAACTATTCACATTTTTTTGGAAAAATATGAATTTCACATTAAAAACATGACGTTTACTGTAAAAGTATAATAGTTCTTCATAAGACGTTTCTATTTGAATCGCTTTAAGCTCCTTTGGGGCTTGACCTTTCGGCACTGGGCAGGCGTTAGCCTCCTTTCAACCCTTTGAGCGAAAGGCGACAAAAGAAAAGGAAGGAAAATCCATGGACCGACCCCATCATCTCCACCCCGTAGAAATTACGAGATCACTCCTAGGGCGTCTTCGGCATCCAGGGGTCACGGATCGGCCATAGAAACCTGTTCAATAAGTGGCACGCGTTAGCTGTCCGTTCTCAGGGTTGCAACTTTCTTCTTACAATAAAATTTGCGAAATACTAATTATTTGATTCTTTTTTGGTGTCATTATAGATTTTTTAATATTTGTCTAAATAAAAAAAAAATCAAGTTATTCATCTAAAAGGTATGAGCCTTTTTACGCCTAGGCGGTCAACAAAACAAGTTGATCGTATTTTTCCACGCTTAGGAATTAGGCGAGGCGTTTCTTCCGCGCCTCACGCCTAAGCACGTCTAAACCTTGCCTTTTGCCGCCTTTTAGAACACTGGATTCAGTAATTACGCAAAAGAGGCTCCACTTTTTTATTCTTAATGTTTAGAAAGGACTTTAATTCTACGACTGTGCAGCAAATGACTAAATAATAAACTTTGATGCATTCAACATAATCTCGTGTGTATATCACTTTATTATACATTGAAGAAGGAGCATTTTATTAGTCCGTTATATAAATAAAGTTGTAGGCAGCATTTTTCAATATATATTTGGCATTATTTATCTACTTTTATGGGTACATCGGCAAATTACAGTGGATTTGTTTGGTAAATATATGTGTAGTTGGTGTTTTTTAAAATTGTGAACATTTTATGTATATTATTTGATTTAATCGAACTATGGCATGTGTGGTTTTAATCGAACTATTTAATTTACCTTTCATTTGATTTGGTTTAGTCTATATCTTAGTTGAACTTAATTCATATTACAGCATAAAATTTAGCTACAACTCATTAGTGACCCGTGTCTTAAACTCTTCAGGCCAAGTTCCTTAAGAAATTATAAACTCAATTTGGTGGGGTGAGCCAGGCCCGTGCAATAGTGCAACGCATGGGCGACGCGCGAAGGCCCAGGCAGCAAGCTACCTAAGCGGGCCTTTCCCCTAAAAAAATAAATTTAATATCGTGTGGGCGCATGGCCCACATATCAGATATTAAACTGATAAGAACAGATACTACACTTGATCTTAGCCAAAAGGCCGAGAAAGGTATGAGCTTCTAAGATCAAAGGGCGTGCCGTTTTGTACGCATGTGTCTGGCTTTCCTATTTTCTCCCTGGCGATGTGGGACGGGATAGAAAAAAGAAAACTAGCTGCGATTTTTATTCCCTCACAAGTAGTCATAACCTTGGACGCTTTGCAAAGCTAAACAATCATTTTCTTCAATTATGATTATAAATCCAATCAAAAATCAAGATTGTTACTAATAGTCCGAACCATTCCAAATCACAAACGGTGAATCAACCATGAATCGAACTGTAGTTCTTGTTTCTATTAAAATTGGGTTTTTCATAACACTAGGGTATACAATTCTCCTGTTTCTTTTTCTTTTTGTCCGTGTAGTTCAAACATGGATTATGGCAAACCACAATAAAGGCGATGGAGACTTTTTTAATAAAATAAAATAAATGGATTACAAAATGTCATGTCTCCTTATACTTAAAAAAAAAATAAATAAATCCACAGATCCAATGAATGACTTAATTTCCTTTGATATATTTCTAATATAGATCAAACATATTGTTTTCAATGCCAATCTACCCAATGTTCGTTAATTGTCTGCTAATTAATCTGCATGGTCTTCTGGTTTGAGATCAAAAAATCAACCTCTGAAGATATTCAAAAATAAATACATTAATTAGAAATATCGATCGAGAGAAACTAACAAATGATAGCCCACTCCGAATAACAACATTTTGATCATCGGAGATACTCAAGAGAATTTGATTCTTGCTTTCGGAGAACAAAACTATCGTTCATGAAAGGTGTAAGTATTGCTCATGCTAGAGCATGTGACCATTTGGAAGTTGCTTCCGATTCGCTTCAGGCGGTACAAGCAGTTACCGATCTGAAGGACGATCCTGGAACTAACGGTATTTGGATTCAAGAGATCAAAAGCTTACTAGATGATTTTATTGATAGCTATATCAACCATATACCCAGATCTTTAAATGTTGTTGCACATGATATAGCTCATTTTGCTTGTACTTGCTCTTCTCCTTTTGTTTGGGAGAATGACTTTCCTACTTGGATGAAAAAACTTGTAACTTCAACTCTTGGTTAAGAAAATTATAAGTTTATTCAAAAAAAAAGAAAAAAAAAGAAGAAGTTTTAGCAGTAAAATAAAAATAATAAATAAATAAAAAGTTCTCTACAATTCCATACAGTTGTGAGACGTAAGAGTGAGTTAGTACGCACTGTAGAACACGGTTTTCTGGGAAATTGACGAATCACATTTTTGTCTTTCAATTGCTTTAAAGATTTTAAGGCTCGGCAAGAAATTGTCTGATGGAAAACCATTGTATCCTACCAATTGTAGCAATATAAATGACCAAACTTATGGATTTTTCAAGTGAAAGATGACATCACATTTTGTTATCCAGTTAGTTTCTGTGGGTCCTTTTGAGGGCTATTTTCCAGAATTTGTAGTTAAACCAATGTTTTCAGTTCAATTTGTTGCTAAAATAAAATCTGCATAAATGATGGATAGAAAAATTCATGTGATTCCTCATGTGCTCATGTTTCTTGATTTTATCAAACCACACACTTCATCTACTACTCAATCCAAGTAATACAACATTTTTACTATATAAGTATACAAAGAAATTAGTTAAAGAATTTAATTATTTAACAATAAGAAAATAATGGTTAATAAATAGTGATAAGACATCGATAAATACACGAGTTGAGAATATGATATCTTTTGAATTTAACTTTTAGATTTAAAAACTTTGAAACTAGTATGTTTTTGCATTGGAATTAAATTGGTAATTTCCATAGGGTACATTTCTTTCTGATCTGTGTACGTAGTAAAGGAGAAAAAAAAAATCAGAAACAAAAACTTGGTCCGAGAAAACTACTTTACAAAAATGTGTTCTTCTAAAATAAAGTATAGACATCATGGGTGAATTTGAGAATTTTGTTTTGTATATATAGGTGAAAATAGCATGGGGATATGAGGTGGCTTATGAAAACTTGGGAAATTGATATTAGCCCATGACGAATCACATGGATTTTGTCTTTCAATCGTCATAGAGATTTTAAGGCGCCCAACAAGAATTGTGTAATGAAAAGACATTTGTATCCTACCAACTATGGCAACATAGCCCTCAAATGACCCTACTCTATTAAACCAGATATATGTAGAACATAATTGAGGTGAATATAGAATATCAATTGGGACCTGCTGGCAAATGAGCTGATCACATGGATCTCTTTTCCGACCATCGAATATGATTAATTAAGTACTTTATATATTATAATAATTAGCAAAGTATGCTTATGGTACAAAAACATAAATCAGCATTCGATACACCATACTCTAAGGAGTACATACATATGAATATATTACAAAACAAGTGATACTAAGATGTATGGGGCCTGTTAGGTTCTTGAAATAGTACTATGAGTCTATTACACATCCTTATCGGCTTAATTGCAAGGTGGATTTCTGTTGTCTGTTACGTTAAGTTGTAGGGTCTTAATGTCTTATGCTCTTAAAAAAAGAAACCTGTTTAATAATTTTAATAAAGATAATAGTCATAAGTTGGACTCTATACTTCATTTCTTATGGGTGGTGAAGAGTCATTCAAGTGGAAACCAAATTGAAACAATAGCACATGAAAACTCACATGGTTCTACTCTCATCTAATCATAAATAGTGTACTAATTAATTCAAGTTTTTTAATGTGAACATAGTCGATCAAATAAAATTCTATATTTTGAATAAAAACCAATCATTTTCTTAAATAGTTGTAAGAACATGTGTATTTTGCATGAAAATTATAAAAAGTAAATCCTGTTACCAATGATAAATCCTAATTACTTTTTCATCATGGCTATGGAGCTCTACAAGCAAAAATGGGTTTTGGATAAGATTTTTTTTTACTTCAAGCAATTTTTTGCATTAGTTTGAGCGTTTTGTCCGAGGTATAGATAAATCTTAACTGTGAGTTTGGACTGTAAATTCTCTGTAATAAAACTAGTGAGGTCAACACTAATCAGAAAAAGGAAACCAAAATTAGAGCAAAACAAAATTTGTTCTGTCAACTCAAAAACCAGATAATACTAGCTATTGCATCATAAATTGACTCACTAATAATCTTTCATGTATTCACTGATTATAATTTGTTTGTGACATAAACTTATCTACAAAACTGTGTTCCTCTAAATATACTATTTATATTAGTTTAACTCAAGTAGACGTTAGATCGACGAATAAATCCTCATTGCAAGGAATTTTAAGGCCACGCATTAGATGATTAAAACCATATTAATTCTTCGTCAGCTTGAAATAGCAATTCTTGAAACAAATTTGTATTGTAATCTTTACTTGAAAAGTCCACAAGTTTACTGGTGGGATGTGTGAAATGTGGAACGAGGAAGAAAAGAAATATATATATATGTACATTTAAGAAAAATAATTGCCTGGAAATATAATTTGTGGTGGTCCTATGAGGTGTTTTCTGCTGGAGGTGGTAGGGAATAAATGTTTCCAATATGACCAAATCATTCATTATTGATTCTTAACAATCTTGAGAGACATATCCATGTGATTCTACATGTGTTATTGTTTCTCAATTCTTGACCACTCAATCTGAATTCTGAAGGGATATTAAATTCAAAAGTCCATTCTATATATATGTGTCTACAATACATTTCTAAGCTCACAACCAGCAACAAGTCCTTGTTAATTTTCACAAACGTACTTTCACATATTTATTCTATCACTTATTTTCATTTTAAGCCTTCACCAAGATATACTTTAATAAAGACATGGCCATTCAACGTATGCTTAGACGGTCTTTATCGTCTGAAAAAAGATCGAACTCAACAAGAAGTGAAGTCCCAAAAGGGCATTTCGCCGTTTATGTCGGTTTGAATGAGAAGAAGCGCTTTGTTATCCCAGTTTCATACTTGAACCATTTGTCATTTCAAGAATTGCTATTTCAAGCTGAAGAAGAATATGGTTTTGATCATCCGATGGGTGGCCTAACCATTCCTTGCAGTGAGGATTTATTCATCGATCTAACATCTCGATTGAGTAAAACATAATGTGTATACTATGTATTACACACAAATTTTGTAAATAATTAGTTTTTCTGTTTTCACGAAGACATGAATATACTTGAAATTTTTAGGGAGCAATTTTTACTTGTTTAGTATTACAAAGTTTTGTAAATTAGTCCCCCTGCTCTTAGTTTAGTATCCATTTTTCAGTTAACTTCCATAAGTGAGTTCTTACAAAGAGTATTATATACCAAAAAATAAATAAATTTGAATATATAGTCTTTTCTTTAGAAACTGATGAAAATCATGAAATACCCGATGTAAAATGGGACTGTACTACCCGATGTAAAATGGGACTGTACTACATCGGTTTCTAGAGAAACCTATGTAAACAATGATTAATCCGATGTAAAAGTACAGATATTTACATCGGTCAGTAATAGAAACGATGTAAAAGAAAATTATTTAACATCGGTTATTAATATAGTTGATGTAAAATTACTGATTTTTTTGGGGGAATTTTGCCGTTTTAGGTGATTCGTAACCGATTTATTTCACATAGCCTAACCAAACCAAACAATAAGAAAAAAACATCAAACAATTCACCCGAAAACAAAAGCAAGAACATAATCCATCCAACCAAATTAGTTTCATACTCAACCCGAACTATACAAAATCCATCCAACCAAATTAGTTTCATACTCAACCCGAACTATACAAGGTAAAATTAATCAAAACAATAATTCGAAAAATGAAATAGGTATGGCTTACACAAAGTACTAGTTTTAACCAACCTAATTAATAAACTTCCAAAATTCAATGCTAAAATAACACACGATTCTAATCACCCAATAATTCATTCTTCATTTCAAAAAAACATCTTGAATACAACTAAATAATTTAAATAAAATAACGATGCCTGCGTGATACTATAGACAGAATGGATAGCAAAGAAAATAGTTTCCAATACTCAATCGACACAATATACTATCATGAAACCACTGCAGGACGGGAACTATTTCGACCTAAACCAAATGAAGTCCCACTCTGTTGTCCTGATTAAACAATGCCAGTTGTATAGTATTTTTTATTTTCTTTTAACACGCGTAAAACAAATCATGTAAGAGAAGTAGCAAACCAGCGGAAAGAAGTCGAGAAAAAATAGCATTTCTAGATTACATTTAAAGTGAAGAAAAAACAATGTCCCTTGTACTGCTCAAAAAAATAAACGATATCAAAAGAAATAGCATTTCTAGAGTAAATGGAGTGAAGAAAATATAAATTTCAGAAAAGAAATTTCATTTATTTCCTAATTGTAAATTCTTATATAAGAAAGTGAAAGGCGAAAACTATTAAATGCATATTGATTGATATCAGGGAATATAAGTGCAAAGTGAAAACTACTAAATGCATATTGATATCGGGGAATGAAGGAAAGAATAACTAATAGAACAGTGGCAGCGACAAAATACCCCATATTCCCCTAAAAAAACTTTAATCAGTTAGTTAGTCCTTGACATTACGGAGTGATTTCACTCTTTCGCGACACCCTGAAATCCTACCCCATATTCCCCTATAAAAACTTTAATCAGTTAGTTAGACCTTGACATTACAGGTGACTTTACTCTTTCGCGACACCCTGAAATCCCAGTCTTAAAAATGTGTGACATATGTGTTAACAATGTACATTTGATGAATTTATTCAAAGGTGAAGCAACTAATAAGAATCATCACATACAGAAGATGAAGAGCCTGGAAGTGTACCTGAGACGCCTGGACACAAGTTAAGACCCCAACACCAGAGAGGAGGAAAAAATCTGCAAGTATAAATGATAAGGCACAAAATGTGTTGATTACCAGCATGGCTCAAAACAAAACTGAAATTAATACAATAAAATGTCAATAAGAGATCCAACTACCAAATGGAAAAGCAAGCTCTTTTATTTCAGCTATAGGGCTCAAGTCCGTAGAGGGTGAGAGTCACAACATGCAAGTCGGAATGATGGAACTAGTCTTCATCCAAAAAGTCATAGTGTGAAGATGGCTTAGCAATAATGAAAATACTTCACTGAAAAGAAACCAACACTAAACAGGTTGCGACTTACATCATATTTCATGTTTTCTGGATCATGTATATTCATTCTGATTTAGCCAGGACCCTTGCTACAAATGTGACGGTAAAAAGAGAAGAAAAAAAAAAAAAACTAGGGCTCACTGATCGATCCCAGTACATTGAACAATCAAAAGATTTGTCTGCAAGAAGAAATAACTGTTGCAAAGACACTAATCCTTGAACAAATCTTTAGTTGCATGACGATTGAGTAATCAAGCAACACAGTGTGTGGCTTGAAGTATGTATTAATAAAGCTCGAAGTATTTAAAAGAAAGCTCAATAAGAATGCAACTCATGATCTCCAAATATATAACACCAACAACGTTTGAACAAACACAGGCAAAGTATGTATGGCTTAAGGTTATTAGCTGCAGGTGCATTTTAACATCAAAGTAATATTAACATTTTTCAATACCAACATAGCATAGCTTCTGTTACAAAAAGATATTTACAAATATATCCATCAGGTTACAAAATTTACAAAAATGGAAGTTTCAGGTGAGGGCATTTTCAAAATTTCAATCCATGTCTCCCATTATATATATATGATTGAATAATTTCACAACCCATGATAGCTATTTATGTTCCAGAAAATAAATGAATATGATAAAGTTTCCATATATGTTTAAACATTGCAAATAACCTACAACTAACCTGCTACATCTATAAAATAGAACTAAACCGGCTGTCGCCAAGAATACACCCATCCATGCAAAAAGACCAAAGCCAGCTGTTAATCTTAGCAAATTTGAAGCTGCATTGAAAACCAAGAAACATGAATTCTTAATCCGAAAAAAGAAAATGGCAATGACATCAGAAAATTCAGGACAAGATACCCATAATAACTGAATGTATATATGCCACAAGCATCATGAAGATTATACACCAAAGTAACGGGGCAAGTCCTAACTTTGAAAGCTTGCCCAGGAAGCTGTTGCTATCCCACCGTTTGTCAAACAACTTTCAAGCATTACCCCACAAATTACATCCACACAACATTATATGATAGCTAGTTCATACATTGACAAATATCTAAATGAAAGATAATCATTGGAATCAGTGTTATTAGAGTCGCGCCTGGGGAGCGAGACTCGAAGGAAAACGGCTTCAGCAATCCGAGAGCGACACAAGTTTAAGACGTGCGCGCATCTGTTTCCCAAGATGTTTTTCTTTTTAGTTTAAAATTAGTGTTAGGAAACACGCTTTTAATTTCATTACTACCAACCTTACACTTTTAACTACAAATACACTTTTAACATTATTACTACACATATACTTTTTTATAAGTTTCATATGGCTCGTATTTTAAATTTTTTATTAATATAGATGGAAAACTATTATTTAAAATGTGAATATATGCTATTAATGTTATGTTCGGGTTATTTCTTGCTAATTTGTCATGTATATCAATTTTTAGTTTTAGTTTTTACACACAATGTTCATGAGACGCACCTCAGGCACTAGGGCCCCCTTGCGCCTCGGGGCACCTCTCGCCTTTAAAAACACTGATTGAAATCTGACTATGAACACGTTTAATCTTTAATGTAAGAAAAAACCTATTGATTAAAGAAAATTGAGAAACTGCTATATCATAGTATTAGAATGATCAAATATCCCCCCCAGAATGCATCATTTTGATAATCGTAAATGAAAGGGTAAAACATTGAAATAATAAGGGGGTGGGTGAGGTGAGGCAAGATATTGTCTTCTTTACGATCAAACGTCACCTATACCCAACAGAAAATGCCACATTTGAAGGTGGAACCAATCACAATCAACAATAATGTAGAAAGCACCTCACAAAGCTTGCCTCAAGTAGTTAATACCCAACGCCAGGTTTTATAGCTATGAATCTAAGCCTTTACAAAACAATTGGTTCATCAACACAGCCTCCAAGATACTAAGCTGACAGTAACTGGTTATTCATATATACAACCATAAATTTATAAAAAAAAAACATTATATATATAGTTAATATTACAATAACCTCTTGAGCTTTTACAGGAGCAAATTGAGAAAAAGAAAGGAGAATATGCAAAGAAAATGAAGAACAAAATAGCATTAGTTCACAAGAAGGCCGAAGAGAGGAGAGCCATGGTCGAAGCCAAACAAGGTGAAGATTTGCTAAAAGCTGAGGAGTTTGGTGCAATGCATCGCGCAACGGGATATGTCCCTAAGAAGGTTTTTGGATGCTTTGGAGGTTAAATAAATATATATAAATAACTTTATTAGTCTTTTAACTGGATCATCAAGAGCCAAAATTTCAAACTTTCGTTGTAAATCTTATTTTATTTGTTATTATGTGTGCTAAATAAAAGATCGAGGAAATGATATTTGTTTCATTTCCTAGTGTGGTGTATTGTAAAATGCGTACTTTTAATGTGTGCTGAGCAAGTTCCATAGTGTTGTTGCTAAAAGATCATCTCTCTGTAATGTGTTATCTTTTATTATTATTTTACATTAGCTCTCAAGGATAACTATAAATATCTGATGAAAAAAACCAAGAGAAGTTACATATCAACAAAATTTGAAGTTGTAAGCATAGAAAGAAACTGTGAAAGAGATAGGGAGGTTTAGTGACATATCTGACTAACCAGGGTGGAGAGATTTATCTGGCTTCTATCATTTTAACAACAAAAGCAACTCCAAGTAATAAATGAAAGAAATTTACAGGCACTTCTGGTGGTTTATTTGAAATTCTAAATTACTTGATTGAAAGGGCAAGATGGTAAATCTTGGTCGTCTTTATTTTCTACGTACTTTATGCAATAATTTACATGTGGTGTAGAAACTCATTTTTCCTATCATATCCAATAGTAAAAATAAAAGGATGGATTTTCTTTATTTATTTTTTCAATTTTAATTTAGCCTGTCTTCCATTTTGAAAATGTGAAAAGGGCATAACGTGGAAACTTGCTACACTAGGATCTTCGCTGAGGATGCTGCTTCTTGATGTTTGATAGTGGACAAGTAATAGAACTAACGTCTCAACTATTATATGTGAATCATTTATTGAAGAGTCCTCCAAAAATCTAAAGTTTTATTCTTAAGAAATTTAACAATCAATAAAAATGAAACATACCCTGGCAATGCGACAAGATTTCCTTCATATGGGGCCCACTCCTTGAAAACTTCAAGTGAGAAACCTCCGCTAATCATTCCAGGAGTAGCAAAAAGAACGCAAGGTCCTGGAGCGTTTATCGAAGAATGCTCAAAACTGGAGACTGCAATATTTTATATACTTTAGTTTACTTTTACATATTTATATACTAGATAGTAACACATACATGTACAAATGCTGGACTTACCATTTTTGAAGTCAAACGGATTGCGCGTCGCGTAAGTATCTTTGACCTTTTTGCTGGTCCAGTTGATAAGAACTTTATAATAAAAATTTGCTTGTATGGTCAAACCTGAGAATTCACTTCAACAGATGAGTAATATTACCAACAATTGATTGGCTCAAGAAATTGGATGGACATAAAAACAAAACATTCTAACTGCTGAGAATTTCCAATCAAATAGAAGTTGATAATTACCTTTACAACGTGGAAAGATGCATATCTAATATCACTTTCTTTTCGTTATATTATACAGATAATAAGCTGCTTCATATATTATACAGCAAACCTACCACTGACGGTAGATTAAGAGTTTAAGACAGATCACTCGAAAGAAGCTAAATTGGGAAAGTACCCAAACAAAAAGTTCAAAAACCATAAGAATAGTTTATATCCACCATCATACCTGCTGAAAAATAAATAGGAACTTTGAGATTCATTCTCTCCCAATAATCATCCAATAACATACAGAGTTCCTGTATGACATAATGCATCAGGAACACATAATAAAAGATTTCGAAATGTCGAGATATCTATAGTATGTTTCACCATGTAGAGCTCAGTAAGAAAATCTACAGCAACCAGAAAGATTTTTTTTCACACTTCTACATAAGTACATACACCAAGGATGAATTATTCATCAATAACTAACATTGTGCCCTCGCAAGAAAGAAAAAGGTTAATTTGGGAACCCTAGAAAATGCATTGCAAGAAATGTTGGGTCTTTAAGAAACTTTCCGTAATAAAGAAATGTCCACTCTTTTAAGATGCATCGAAAGAAATAAACTATCTAAAATTATTGTACTATTGTGGTCATTGATCTTTTACAAGCTAAGAAATGACAACTAAAGCAGAGATGAAATCAGTGATGAACTAAGTAAAAGACCTGAGCCCTTCCCAGAGCAAATGTAGGAATTAGAACCCAAGACACACCAAACCGTATTTCACAAATAACTTATGTCAACAACAAGCCATACACATCAGGAGCCGGATTAAGAATACGGTAGTGAAAGAATATGCCAAGAACCACAAGACGTAATATAATAATCAATCTGTATGGGTTTATCTTGGTCGAAGCAATTGGTAATTTCCTCAAAAGTGGCTGCGACATTTCAAGTATACAAAAACCAATCAACTTAATAAGTCAGTTGGGCTCAAGTGATAACATTTGAAGAATGGGAAGACCAATATTATACCTCATTAGATATAAAAATTTGATAACAGAAGCATATCTTAGATTCTTAATTAGGCATGCAGACAACAAATGTACCTGTTTCTAGGTTCTGATCAATGGAGACAGCATTACAAGACAAGCAAATGAAAAATCATTTATGAACAATTTAGAATTTTATAATCTAATACACTTTGGAGGTCAAGTCGTTAATTTTACCGTGAAAAGGAAATCAAAGTTTTACCAAAGAAGGCACTGAAGTTTTTTGTGCAATTTCAAGTTCAACAACTTCAAAATCATGATTCCACTTTTATTAGTAGAGGCTTATCGAGAATGAAAACTGGCAGAAAGATATTAGTTACTTTTATCACATGCGGATTCATATCAGCCCTGGATGACCCTTCGATGAACATGGACAAGTCACAGTCCACGAACTAAAAAACAAGCCTACTCATTGTCACAAATTAAAAACTATTGTTGCTATTTTAACACTTAAGTCACAAATGAGATTTCAAATACAACATTTTGTAAAAATTTAATCCTAAACCACACCTATTAATTTATATAATTTAAGTGTTAAAAGATAACAAAATTTTAACTTTTTGAATACATTTATTTTTATGTATAGAATTTTTGGTGTCAATTTAAAAAATTTGCAAACTTCTTTTTATTAATTGATATATTATTTATTTAAAATCATGAAGAATGAAAATCAACGGTCAACCAGAATATTATATGTTACAAGTTACAAAAAGAAATGATCAAAAGTTCTCGATAACACTAGTGGTTAAATGAGATATGCTAAACTTGTCCATTTCAAGAGATCAAGCAAATTTGAAACAGAATAAAAGATATAGCTGCTGCACAGGAAAAATACCAAACAGGCTCAACCATTTAACCAGATGGCAAAGAAACTCTTCAAATATCATATATTAATGTAAGGTAGTCGAGTGTTAATAAGTGGGAGGGTTCCAGGCCGAGAAACTTATCTAAAGCAACTTATTTTCAAGCAATCGACTCGATATTATCCAATAAGTTTCCTGGACAATATTGAAAGCAACCAAACGGTCGTACCAAGCCAATACAGAGGGCTTTCAATCAATATTACAATAACTGGCCTGGAAAATTCAACCGATATTACAATCATAAAAAAAGAGGACCTAAACCACCTGAATGAAAATAAGGGCACAAAATAAAAAAAACAAAAACCCTAACCCCCCAAATTCGTCCAATTGAAGCAAAACCTTACCCTCCTCCAGTCCCCCAGTCCAGATTTTACCAAATTGAACAAAACCTCAATTCAATATCAATCAGACCAACAACTATTTAATTCAATACGAGATATAAAATACACAGAAAAAATAAACTAATAGAAAACATAACTTACGTTTTGCAGGTGGCGCAGCTTGGGGATTGTCGGTGGTGGTGGCTTGGCCGTCGGACTGTGGTTGGTAGTTGTCGTAGCACCGTCACCGGTGGTGGTTGGTGTGGCGGCAGCAGCGAATTTGGATGTGGCGGGGGTTTGGGATTCTCACTATGGATCGGGCGGGAGTATTATCAGGGAGTGGGTTGGGTTTATATGTGTCTCGCTTTTTGGTAATTTGGTTTTAAGTAAAATTGTCCTAATTAAATTGATTTAGTTTAATTAAAGTAATATATTTTACTACGTATATCTACAACGGTTGTAAAAAAACCGTTGTCGTATATGAAGGACATTTACAACGGGTTTTCAAAAACCGTTGTTGTTACTTACTAAAATTACATCGCGTTTGCAAAACATCGATGTAAATTTTGCCGGATCTCTTCTTTACAACAGTTATTTAAAAACCGTTGTTAAACTTTGAGTCGGGAGCTTATTGCTAGAAAGAGACCGATGTAAATCCAGTTTTTGTAGTAGTGCATTTTGCTCCAAATGGGAATGCGTTATTTCGTCAGAGTTGTTATCAGACTCTGTCATGTTAAGAAATATTCTGTATTTTATTGTCAGATGAAGTATCTGTTACTAGTTTAGTTCCTGCACAAACAATTTTTTTTTATTTTTCATTTTTCCTTTTTACACACAGAAGATTCCTTGTCGGGTATCAATTGTATCCCTGGACAAATTCATATGATATTACTTGCGAAGATCTCCGTGCCATTTTTAAAATGAATATGCGTTAATATAGTTAGAGTTCTTTATTATAAACTCTTTATCATGACCTCAATAATTTTGTTTGATGTTCTTCACCAGCTCGGCCATCCCTCCGCCCTCATGGAAAAACCATTCCTCAGCCTGCCCTAATGTCAAACTGGGGGTTTTCCGAACACGGAGGCGCTGCACTGAAACTGAACCCCTCCTTCTCCGTTGTCAACACGCCGGCATATTGGGCCCTCCAGCCCATTCCGGAATTTAAGAAACAGCCAACTACTTTAGCGACTCTTCGGTTAGGGTTTAGCAGACGCTGCCACATTCAAGCCCTAAGGAGGTTGCGATTGATGATGGGCCTGCGGTTTTAGGCCAAACCACTAAGTCTACGGTCGAACAAGCGCCCTTATACAGCCAAGTTCTCGCCGGCAACAATTACAACCCAACGTTCAGCCACCAAAAACTGGCCCAACGCTAATCCCGATTCGCAACGGGGACGTTTTATCTCTTCGCATTTCGTACGAGCTCTATGCTGCTAGAACTAAACCTTTTGAATTTGCGCTTATTGGAAGAATGATTTACTCCAAGGGGGATACTCCTTTTCCGGTTAATCAATTACTTGAGATTAACCTCGCCTTTTAGAATCATCTCATTGGGCAAGGGTTTTTACACGATTGTTTTCTCGAATGCCAAGATAGGGATTTGATTTGAGATAAGACAAATTGGCACTTAGCGCTGGGTTCAATAAGACTTCAATGGTGGCAGCTGGATTTTAACTCGGATAACGTCAACACGTCTGAACAAAGGCGTGGATGCGCATGCATGATTTAAGTGGTGAATAATGGGATGCCAAGGTGCTCACTGACATTGCTTGAGAAGAAGGTACTCCGCTAAAATTTGATTACAACTTTATTCATGGAATGTTGGGACATTTTTCACGTTTGCTTGTCGAGGTTGATCTTTCTCGACCGTTGCCTGATAGGCTCATGATTGAGCATACGGGGTATTTGAGTCTTGTGCATTTCTCATTTTGAGAGATAACCAGATTATTGTATTCACTGTGAAATGATGAGCCACTCTCTTTCGAATTGTCGTTGTTCGGAGCCAACATTGCCTAAACGGGAACGCAACCATTCCCGTCTTCGAAAAACGTGGCTTCCAACACAAACCAACCGAAGGTGCAGCGGGTTGAAAGTAAGAATAAAGGGGTTGTGCACGATGAGATTGTGCCGGATAGCCTCGACTCAAATTTTGTAAGCAACCGTAGGGTGCAAACATGAGTCCGTAAGAATGTTGTTACTTCATGAATGGTTTTGAGGTTTTGAAAAATATGCCTGAAGAAGACCATGTGGAGTCTTCGATCGTTAGCGACACGCCACAATCTGTCCTGGTGGCTACGGTCCCAACCGCTACAATGAATGTCGTTGACAAAACCTCTTGGGCTGACTTAGCGGAGGAAGAAGATGACATGCATGCACCTTCGGATTTTGGATCACCTGAGGTCACCATGAAGAACGCTTTAGTTGTTTTTAATCCAAGCTCAGCAGTTCCCACTTCAACATCGAATAACAATATGGATGCGTACAAAAAGGAAGAACGGGCTGCTCGTAAGTTTTGGGCCGATTATTTGGATGAGTAAACCGATAACGAACAATCATCTAGTTGGATGGGTAGTGCACCTCTATTAGCCATTGTGCCATTTACAACATTGAAGGATGACTGTCACTTAAGTGATCTACCAGAGGAAGCACCTTGGAAACTTGCAAATGTCAAAGTTTTCCTAAACATATCATAACTCCCACTGACTTTCACGGAGTCCTCTCCGTCAATGAGATTGATGACACCAACGACTAAAAAGTCCTAGTCAGAGGTATTGGATATGCATGTGGACGTTCGAGGGATGACTAAAGACAAACCTTTTCGAAAATCATCAAGATATCGACGCCCACCACTTAAATTGCATCATTAATTAACTCTTGTTTTGCATCTTTTAAATAAGCTCGTTGTTTGGCTTTGTGAACAACTCTATCCTTTTCTTTTTTTATTATATATTTCCAATTTATTGAGAAAAAATAATTTGTCCAGTAATTTTAACGAAACAAATTATTTTTTTAGTCACATTGCCTATTAATTTTTTCCGCAACCAAGATTGTTAAGAAAATGTTTGACTTGCAACTAAAATGTGACTATTTAAATATTACACTTGCAAAATGTTTTAGGGACAGGTTTTTCAGTAATGTTACTATTAAACATTGGTTTGTAATTGTCTGCATGGTAATCTGGTTTGAAGGGGAAAAAAAATCAAACAGATCCAATGTGTGAACAACAAAACAGAATGGTCTCTTTCGACAAAAACTAAGAAATCAAATATTACAGCATAAAATTTAGCTACAACCTGTGTCTTAAACTCTTCAGGTCCTTCAGAAATTATTATGAACTTAATTTGGTGGGGTGCGCCAGGCCCGTGCAGTAGTGCAACGCATGGGCGACGCGCGAAGGCCCAGGCAGCAAGCTACCTAAGCAGGCCTTCCCCCTCAAAAAATAAATTTAATATCGTGTGGGCGCATGGCCCACATATCAGATATTAAACTGATAAGAACAGATACTACACTTGATCTTAGCCAAAAGGCCGAGAAAGGTATGAGCTTCCAAGATCAAAGGGTGTGCCCCTTTGTACGCATGTCTCTGGCTTTCCTATTTTCTCCCTGGCGATGTGGGATGAGCTAAATAACTTTTTGGGCACTCTGCAGAGCTAAATAACACAGCTGTCTCCCCGAGCAAACTCTTATTGGATGGTTTTATATTGCATGCAACACTTAAAGATATTCGTCTTTCGATTTTACATGTACTTATTACGTGCTGAGGATGATTAAGTCCACAGTCTTGCTCAACATCTCAACATGGCTTATCTAGCGCTATCTCTCTCTCTCTCTCTTTTTACTTAATATTCTTTCTAAGAAGAACTCTCTTATGTAACTTGACTTTAAAAGGCTAAAAAATTAAGGCTATTATTTTGTTTGAATTTTTGCTTAATTGTGTTTTTTTTTTTTTTTTTGTCAATCTAGTCTAAGAACCCTTTGAGATATGAAAGTGGGGTAAATTTTATTTTTGGTACCCAAACTATGGCGTAATTTCAGGATCAGTACCCCACCTTTGAAAAGTATCAATATCAGTACCTCAATTACATTTTTCTCTAAATTTTCATACCCCGCGTTGACTTTCTGTTAAAAACTAACGGTTTCAAAAATGAGACAATTACAAAAGGCACCCAATAAAAATATAAGGCTCAATCAGGTCCCAAAGAACTATAAAAAACTCATATCAACTCCAAAATACTTTAAAAGTGATCAAAAGGCCATCATCCCTAAAAACCCACCAAAAAAACTCAGTGACCAAAAGGCCATCATGGGGTTGTACTACTTAAATCTCAAAGCATGGGGATGAATAACAAGCTCATTGCCTTTTTTGTTCTTTTCATTTCCATCACTAACACAGGTAATACAATGCTGATTTTAACTAATGCTCACAAACTGTTTGAAGAAATGACTCTGTTAAATAACTCTTTTGCAGGAATTAAAGCGCAGCAAGGTCGAAATGAGCCTTTCGTGGGGGTGAACATCGGCACCGACGTGTCCAATTTGCCCTCGTCGCCAGATTTAGTCGCCTTCCTCCGGTCGCAGAAGATAAACCATGTCCGCCTCTACGACGCCGACCCCCAAATCCTCAAGGCGCTCGCCAAAACCAAAATCCGAGTCATCGTCAGCGTCCCCAAGAACCAGCTCCTCGCCATCGGCTCCTCCAACGCCACCTTCGCCACCTGGATCGTCCGCAACGTGGCCGCCTACCTCCCTGACACTCTAATCACCGCCATTGCCGCCGGCGACGAGGTCCTAACCACAATCCCCAGCTCCGCCCCTCTCCTCATCCCGGCAATCGAGTCTCCCTACAGCGCCCTCGTTGCTTCGAATCTCCACACACATATCAAGATTCCGACCCCAAGATCCGCCTCCATAATCCTCGAACCGTTCCCACCTTCCCAGGCCTACTTCAACCAAACCCTAACCCCAATCATCAGCCAATTGCTCCGAATCTGTTCCCGGACCCAATCCCCTCTAATGATGAAATAATGTTTACATACAAATTTTTTCTATCTCTCGTGTAAATTTCTTCCTTATCCTGAATAACTACAGAAGAAAGTCAAGTAGTATGGTAAGTTCAAAGCGTATGAGATTTTCTAGAAATAGAGATAAAAATGAAAAAGGCTGTAAAACCTATGTCAAGCAATATTTAATGCGAAATCTGATACTTTGCTCTTTATATGTCGTCAACATAATATTACTGCTTATTTTCTTGTAAAGACAATAATCATATGAACTTAAATTTAAAAAAAAAAAAAAAGCATGCAAGCATCAAACCTTTTATTCCATTGCGAGATTGATTCAAACCATATTACGATTTTTTATGCAAGCAAACAAAATCAGTAACCTTTTCATCAACAAAACCTTTTTTTACTTGCCTTATGAAAATTTTATCATCAAATTCACCATCCAAAAATTAGTTTTCACATCATTTGCTTGAACTCCCAATCAATATGAGCTACCATATCAAGTGTATTCACTTATTTAGTTTTCAAATTTCCTCATTCTTTCTGTTTTTTCACCTATTGACGAGTGTAAGTTTTGTTGAATTACGCAGATAGCCTTAATGCAGACACTCCGCCCACTTACAGGAGAGGGAACATTGCTCGGGACTTTTTGCTGGATTCTCGAATATATGTGACACTGCCATTGTTTTCTTTAATAAAATAAGTTTTGTTACAGTAACAAGAGAATATTGTTTTTGGTTTTGTGCAGATGCTACTTGATCATGTTCGTTAAATTGATAAATTCATAAAAAAAAAAAGGTTCAAAAAAATCTAATATGGGATTTTTTGATTTTATTTTTTTTTTACGTGGCGTGGTTGAAATATTTTTGGCCCATTCCTCAAAGGCTCGATCTCAGAAAAAAGTCCATTGTAGTTGGTTCTTAAATCAATCGACTCTACTTGGTACGTACAAGAATCATATATATAACTGGTAACGAAATAGTAAGAGCTATAAAATCATAAAATATATATGTGCATATCTTCAAACCTACACCGATCTAATTGATTTAGTAGAATAAGCAAATGATCGCAAAAGCAAATCCCTAAACGACCAATGTAAAGAAATGAGTGAAAAAACAAATTAAAGGCCCTCTGTACTGTACAGTTAGAGCTTAAGATCCAAATCAAGACCCGAAGCATCSACACATCCCAACCTCAGCACCCCTGGTTTTTTATTGGCCGGGCTAGGGTTAGGGTTAACTCCTAACGTAAGTGTTGTATCAAGCCCATCAAGTCCCGGTGGTCCCCAACCACTAATAATTTGACGGGGCTCGAAATTTACCGCCCGGAATCCACCACCATATGATATTGATGGTGAGCTCATCCAGTAAATATTTTCAAGATATGAATATGGATGATGATAAGGGTAGTGAATCGCAGATTCAACCCTAACCCCAAGTAGTGAGTTACTATAAGAACTCAAGAGTACTTGTGGGGTGTTTGGGTACTCGGAGCGGCTGAAAGGCCGAGGGACACTGGCGGCCGCCACCAAATTACGGTTGTCGTTCTTGGCCTTGGCCTGTTTCCTCTCTTTTTTGTGGGCATTTTGGTGCCCTCCCAATGCTTGATAACTCGAGAACTTCTTGGTGCAGTGTTTGCACTTGAACTCTACGGGTTCAAGCTTTGGATTACGGATCAACGACGTGGGCTCGCGTTTCAATCCGCGTCTGGCCTCGGGGCGGCCAGAAGGCCGAGGGTTACTGGCGGACAGCATATCCTCCACGAAAGTTTTCGACTCTATAGGTTCGAGCTTTGGATTAAGGGCCTTAGAGTTGCTTGGCTCAAAGTTTTTCATGGTAAACAAAAATGCAATTTTTTTTTATTTTTTTTTCCTTCTGGGTGTGTTTTGTATGAAAAGTGATTGGTGAAGCGATGCTTAAATATGTTTTGAAAAATTAATATGAATCTAATGATTATGGAATATGATCTCGATCAACCGTGTCATTGCATGGTAAATTTGGAAGATAATAAAAAATCATATCAGTTCTGAATTTAACATCTTAGATTTCTAATCTATCATTCTACACGTCGCGTCTGAAAAGAAAAAAAAAAGTAGAAAAGGATAGAGCTTGCCTTTCTTCAATACTTTTACGAATATTATCCAAAAAAAACTAAAACCATATACTACAAAACACGAGAAAAGCGTCCAAGTACTTGCGACTTTGTTTTTTAGTCTAAATGTTGATAAAATCCCAATTGATCTATATTGGGGATAAATTATTCACGCCTAATCAAATCTTCTCAATCTCTCATAAGATAATATTTACAAACAATTTTTTTTTATTTGTCACGTAAATTTCTTCCTTATCGTGAATAACTACGGAATAAAATCAAGTAGTATGGTAAGTTCAAAGAATAAGAGATTTTTGAATTGTAATAGAGATAAAAATGAGAAAGGATGTAAAAGTTATGTCAAACGACATTTGATGTGAAAAAAGATCAACAAGCTAGAACGTCCTTTGATTAGGATAGGACGGAGAATATGTTAGTCTAACGTTGTGTGTTACACGAGTTTTATCAAAATATAAATATAAATAAATATTTGTGATAATTATAAAATTTCAAATCTATAAATAAAAAAATATTGTATTTGCATCTTGTGTCTTATACAGATTTTTAATCATTGTTTATTAATTATTTATTATTAAATAGTTTTATATTTTAAATCTTATATTATATTTATTAGTAATTTTTATTTACATACTTAGAACTTTTTTAGTGACACGAAAATTTCCAATACATATACCAACTTTGAGAATTTAACTGTTTTGATTGGAAACGAATTAAAAAACAAGCTATATACAATTGGAAATCACTATGAGTATAGTTTCTAATAAAAAAAACGGATCTCAAAAATAATAATCCAAGAGTGAGTTATGACCATTGACTGAAGTGAAGGCAGTGCAGTGGTTTCATACCAGGAATTTGGAAGGATGAACAACTTTTGGTGTGTTTTCATGAACCTATTTATTCAAGCATCTTGGGAGTTGATAAGTACTTAATCTTTAGTCAAGATTCACCTTATTTATTTTATCAAAGTAACTTTTTATTATTGTAGACCTTAGAAAATGTAATCTTATTTATTGCCTTTGACTCATCTTGGAGAGTTTTTCCAAGTCCTTACCTATAAAAGGCACTCAAATGGTATGTTTCGAGCAATCAATTTTCGAAATAAAAAAATATATATTGAGCTTTCAAGCTTGTCTAGAAGATTATCTTCTTGTATATTGGTCTAAACTCTTTTGGTGGATTCTTGGAGTTATGAGTTTTGAGGGGTGTCTTGTGATACTTTCTACTTTTCTTGAAATTTCTAGTATCAAGTGGTATCAGAGCTTTGGTTTTCAATGGCTGGTCGTATGAGAAATAAACTAAATGTTGATGATATCGTTGCTCTTGAAAAAGACCTCTGCAATATGGAGTTAGAAGATTTAAGGAGACAAGTGCAACAGCTCGAGCAACGCCTTCATGATATGAGATGGAAAATCTATTTCATAGAAATGATGGTTCATGTGATATATATTCATATCAAGTTTCTTTCAACAACTTTTTCTTCTAGCGAGAATATCAAAGTTGATTACAACGGTACTCCAACTTTAGATGAGGCATGAGAATCATTTGCGAAGAAATCATGTTTTTTATTATACAGGGTCTATAAGTGAGTATACGATGGCTCTCCGATATTTGATGAAGAGGAGATACATTTGTCTTGTGATGAAGATCTTAATCAAGATGATGTTGTTTATGCTTTAATGCATGTCCCAACAAGTGTCAAGACAAATTGTGATATTTCCGTAAAAGTCCATAAAATATGAGAGAAATTCACAAATTTGACCTTTAGTGAACTACCGTCTAGTCTATCTCGACTTCGAGAAATTCAACATAAAGTTTATTTCATTTCAATTAGTATTCTCAAGTCCATATGTCGTCTTTGCACTTTTGATTCCAAATAAAGATGAAATTTGGAGAGTGCAAATATACAACCCGAACAATCAATTTTCCAAGAAGATGATTTTACTTGGTTTTACTTAAGGAAAAATCAATTTCCTTGTACATTCCATAGAAAACTCAAGCCTAGAGATTACGGACCTTTTCGAGTCTTGAAAAATATATTTTCTTGATGATAAACTTGATCAAGATTCGAGGTCGAATCTTTTTTCAACCAATGGAGAATGACATGAAAATTTCCAGCACATATACCAACTTTGAGAATTTAACTGTTTTGATTGGGAACAAATTAAACAAGCTATATAGCATTGGAAATAAATATGAGTCTAGTTCTATAAAAAAATGGATCTCAAAAATAATAAATATAGAGTGAGTGTGACCATTTTATTGAAGTGTGGCAGTGGTGGTTTCATACGGCAATTTGGAAGGATGAACTCTTTGTGTGTTTTTATGAACCTATTCATTCAAGTATCTTGGGAGTTGATAAGTACTTAAACTTTAGTCAAGATACACCTTATTTATATTTATTAGAGTAAGTTTTCATTATTGTAGACCTTAGAAAATGTAATATCTTATTTATTGTCTTTGACTCATCATGGAGGGTTATTCCAAGCCTTTGCATATAAAATACACTCCATTGTTATGTTTTCAGCAATCAATTCTCGAAAAAAAAAAAAATATATTGAGTTTTTAAACTTGTTTAGAAGATTTATCTTCTTGTATCTTGGTCTAAACTCTTTTGGTGATTTCGATAGTTATGAGTTCTGGGGAGACCTTGTGATACCTTCTACTTCTCTTGAAATTTCAAGTATCATTTATTCTAAATTTTGATAAAGCCCCAATTGATTTATATTGGGGATAATCCCTTCCATCCTAATTATATAACGTTCGAATAAGCATAATTAAGAAATTAATGTATTCACTAATATACACATAATCAAAATTTCTGAATCTCATGGTTAGATAATGTTTACATACAAATTTTTTCTCTCTATCACGTAAATTTCTTCTTTATCCTGAATAACTGCAGAAGAAAAACAAGTAGTATGGTAAGTTCAAAGAATAGGAGATTTTCTGGAATTATAATGGAGATAAAAATGAGAAAGATGTAAAAGTTATGTCAAACGATATTTAATGTGAAAAAAGATTAACAAGCCAGAGTGTCCTTTAAATAGGATCGAGCGGAGAATATGCTAGTTTAACACTCGTGTGTTACATGAAAATTATTAAAATATAAATATAAATAAATATTTGTGATTATTATAAAATTTTAAATTTAAAAATCAACAATTTTGTATTCGCAAATTGTGTCTTATACCGATTTCTAATTATTGTTTATTAATTATTTTTATTATTAAATAGTTTTATATTAAAATGTTAGATTAGATTCATTAAAAATATTTATTTTTATACTTAAGAAAAAACAAATCATGTCATATTATTAACCCGTGTTGCATTATACCACCGTCTGATCAATATTAATTATTATTATTATTATTATTATTATTATTATTATTATTATTATTATTATTATTATTATTATTATTATAATATAGTTTCATGTTTTTATATTTAAATTAAATTAGTTAATGATATCCGGTTACATATTTTGATTATTGTAAATAAATCATAATTTATTTATGTAGAATATTTAAAAAATTTATAATAAAATACAATAGATTTCAAAAAAAAAAATTGTATTGTAAATACAACTTAGTTAGATTAATTTCATAATTAAGTTTTTTAATTGATATTATCTTATATGTAATTTGTTTTTAATTAATATAATCAAATTAGATTTTTCTTATTATATATAACTTATTTATATTTTAATATATTATTATTATTATTTTGTAATTCTATGTTTAGCTTGATTTTGTTAATCACTTGAACAGAGATTCCACGACGCCTCATCCATGACGGTTCCATCAAAAACCGCCGTTAAATATGTTTTTACGGCGGTTTTCTAGAGAACCGCCGTAAAATCCATCATTTATTGGCGGCTTTCTTAAAACAGTCGTAGAATCCTACATTTTACGGCGGTTTTAAGAGAACCGACGTGAAATCTGAACTAATTAACGTCGATTCTTAAGGAATCGCCGTGAATACTTGTTAATTCATGGCGATGTGGGATGAGCTAAATAACTTTTTGGGCACTCTGTAGAGCTAAATAACACAGTTGTCTCCCCGAGCAAACTCTTATTGGATGGTTTTATTTTGCATGCAACACTTAACGATATTCGTCTTTCAATTTTACATGTACTTATTACGTGCTGAGGATGATTAAGTCCACATTCTTGCTCAACATCTCAACATGGCCTATCTAGCTCTCTCTCTCTCTCTCTCTCTCTCTCTCTCTCTCTCTCTCTCTTTTTACTTAATATAAGGTTCAATCAGGTCCCAAAGAACTATAAAAAACTCAGATCAACCCCAAAATACTTTAAAAGTGATCAAAAGGCAATCATCCCTAAAAATCCACTGAAAAAACTCAGTGACCAAAAGGCCACATGGGGTTGTACTACTTAAATCTCAAAGCATGGGATGAATAATAAGCTCATTGCCTTCTTTGTTCTTTTCATTTCCATCACTAACACAGGTAATACGATGCTGATTTTAACTAAAGCTCACAAACTGTTTGAAGAAATGACTCAGTGAAATAACTCTTTTGCAAGAATTAAAGTGCAGCAAGGTCGAAATGAGCCTTTCGTGGGGGTAAACATCGGCCACCGGACGTGTCCAATTTGACCTCGCCGCCACATTTAGTCGCCTTCCTCCAGTCGCAGAAAATAAACCATGTCCGCCTCTACGACGCCGACCCCCAAATCCTCAAGGCACTCGCCAAAACCAAAATCTAAGTCATCGTCAGCGTCCCCAACAACCAGCTCCTCGCCATCGGCTCCTCCAACGCCACCGCCGCCACCTGGATCGGCTGCAACTTGGCCGCCTACCTCCCGGACACTCTAATCACCACCATTGCCGTCGGCGACGAGGTCCTAACCACAATTCTCAGCTCCGCCCCTCTCCTCATCCCGGCAATCGAGACTCCCTACAGCGCCCTCGTCGCTTCAAATCTCCACACACAGAACAAAATTTCGACCCCATGATCAGCCTCCATAATCCTCGACCCGTTCCCACCTTCCCGGGCCTACTTCAACCAAACCCTAGCCCCAATCATCACCCAATTTCTCCGAATCTGTTCCCGGACCCAATCCCCTCTAATGATGAACCTGTACCCTTACTACGTCTATATGCAGAAGAAAGGCGTTGTCCCCTTAGAAAACTCCCTACTACTATTAAAGACTCATCGGAAAATTGTTGAGTTGATCATGGGGATGATGGTCTTTTTGGTCATTGAGTTTTTTATGGTGGATTTTTGGGGATGATGGACTTTTGGTCACTTTTAAAGTATTTTGGGATTGATCTGAGTTTTTTATAGTTATTTGGACATGATTGAACCTTATGTTTTTATTGGGTTCCTTTTGTAATTGTCTCATTTTTGAAACCGTTAGTTTTTAACGGAAAGTCAACGCGGGGTATGAAAATTGAGAGAAAAATGTAACTGAGGGTACTGATATTGATACTTTTCAAAGGTGGGGTACTGATCCTGAAATTACGGCATAGTGTGAGTTCCAAAAGTAGAATTTACCCTATGAAAATGCATGGTATCGTATGAGGCTTTGTCTTTTTTTACCTTTTTAAACAATGTAAAACTCTTTTTTACCCATAAGCGAACAAGACATACCCATTTTGTAATATAAAAAGACCAAATATCCCGCCCCAAAATATTAAACTACTCGACCCAAATAAAATTGTTCGCCCAAAATATATTAAACTACTCTCCCCAAACTTTTATCGCCTCTCTCCCCAAACATACAAATCATACAACCATTGTATTGCTCGACCCAAATAATCATTCTCGCCCCAAAATATTAAACTTTCGACTCAAACATTTATTATCTCTCGCCCCATACATAAAAAAACACTCTTCATGCCAAATATTTGTATTGTTCGGCCGAAATAATGCTGCTCGTCCCAAAATATATTAAACTACTTCAAACTATTATCACTTCTCGCCCCCAATATAAAAACACTCTTCATGCCAAATATTTGTATTGTTCGGCCGAAATAATGCTGCTCGCCCCAAAATATATTAAACTACTTCAAACTATTATCACTTCTCGCCCCCAATATAAAAACACTTCACAAACCAAAATATTTGTATTGCTCGACCCAAATAAAACTAATCGCCCCAAAATATTAAACTACTATATCCAAACTTTTATCACTTCTCGCCCCAAACATATAAAAACATACTCTCCACACCAAATAACACCTCTCACCACAAACCTGAAATAATATCTCGAACCAAATATAACTCACACCCCAAATATATGAAAAAATAATAATATAAGTCAACCTGTAAAAATCTGACCCAATTTCAACCAGCAGAAAATTAAAAAAAAGATTGGCCTAATTTGAAGGTACCTCGGGGCCTGAATAGCATGTCCCATGTGGCGGGTCAGTGTCGAACTTCTTCCTCTTTGGCAACCTTTCGCGTCATTTTTTCAGGTGGATGCCGGTATCATTATTATTTCTTTTGTCCAGAATGATGTATTTTTTCGCGGAGAAGATGAGTTTTTATTTGATGGATTTGACGATTAGTTTTGAGAGGATTGATATTATTTGGGTCGATCTTCCATTTTCACAAGTACAGAAATTTTAGACTTTTTCCATCCAAAAATGAGTAGAAAACATCTTTTGTTCACCTATGTATATAAAAGAGTTTTGTCTTTCAAAAATGGGTATTTTGAATCGGTTCCGCGTATTGTAATGTTTTAGGTTGATTTGTGAATTAAATTTCAACTGTTTGATAAAAATAATTGAGATAGGTAAACTGGATGGACATTTATTTATTTATTTATTTTTAAAATTTTGGAATTTACATGGGTTTAGAAAAAATCGGTGTTAATATTCGTGAAACTGGTTACTAAAATACCGTTGTTAATGCTCAATATTATTGACGATACTTATTATCAAAAATGCCACCCGCCAAACATTATTGGTGGCGGTTCGAAGTAAAAACCGCCACCCGCCTAATTTTATTGGTGACGCTTCTGTATTATAAGCGACGCTTCAAAATTAATAAGCATCACCCATTTTGTAACGCTTTAAACCTAACAAGCTCACTCGAATATCTTATAAGTGACGATTCAAACCGCCACCCGTATAATTTGGGTTTTAAATGTCGCCAGGTGACGATCCAAAAATGTCAAAAGCGACACAAAACAACTTTTTTGCACTAGTGAAGCCATTAGATATGACACTGCTAATTGGTTGATAATAATCGACTTGGATATGAAACCCATAATCAACGTTGTGAAGGCAAATAATAAGAGAACAAAAAATATCTATATATATATAAAAAACTTAACGTTTCTAAATATATTTTCCAAAGATTTTTCCGCTCTTTTTACTTACTATTTATAGTAATTATATTTACTAATTATATAATTATTTGTGTAATACTTTTTTGGATATTATGATTTATGTAAAGAAAATATTAAATATATAGAAGAATATGTATAATTATATATAAATCTGAGAAAAATAAAAATAATATAAAATAATCTGAATAAAATATAAAATATAAAAAAATTAGATAAATAAATGTAAATAATCAATTAAAAATTTGGAAAATCCAAAAAAGCAAATATAAAACATAGATATTTTACTACTAATTAGATACAAAAGAAAGTAGTTGTTCCGACCCACCAAATGATACGGAGGAATCATAATGAGCTAAAGCAAACAGCCAAGTTCTCTTCTCCCTACATTCGTAGACGTATCGATATGACGGAAGATTTGAATAAAAGCGAGGGAGATCTTTATTTTTGGATAATGCACAATGAAGAGGGAGATCCGTTAGTCTGCTCTCAGTGATATTTTGTTATTATTTTTGTGTAAAGTGTATGCTTGTAATTGAGATAAATTTCTTATACCAATTTTTTTTGACAGAAACGAGGTATTATTCTCGAACGAAAGGGTAGAACTAAGGCGCCATGAGCTGCAAACTATAGGCGGTACATCGTTTGTGAACACGCATGTGCTGGACATTTGGAGCACAATTCTGAACCACAATGAGCGATTACGGGCACCAAGTTCACCATACAGATTTTTCTTTACTACAGACCCGTGTGTAAGTCCCGATCAAATTTATAATGAAAGTTTTTTGAAATAAGTGTTGTATGCTAATATTTTAATATCCTATGTAATAGTGTTATACTATTGTTG
>BMAC01000178.1:1351963-1371618 GCA_014905375.1 Phtheirospermum japonicum
CCCGTCTTCTCTCCATACCCCACTTCGGATGCGCATATGCGCATCCGAAGTGGGGTATGGAGAGAAGACGGGCTAAGTTTTTTGAACGGCTGGATGAGGAACTAAAGAACACGAATGGGATGCGACTTGACAGCATCGATGTGGTAACTATTTGTTTAAAAATTAAATAAAGATTATGTTTTCAAATATGTTTACCATCTTTTATTTACAGTTTTTTCTACCTCCATGTAGTTCTTTTTCCCCGTCTACCATGCATCGCATTTTTATTTGGTGGCTTTGAATGTAAGGAGGTTTAGAACTGACATCATAGATAACTCGATAGCAATAGATTCCGGCTCAATTGAGGAAAAGTACGGGGATGTGCCAAATTTACTGGTATGAATTTTGTATTGATTTTTTTTAATTTTAAACTGGAAGCTTTTTATGTTATCTGATGTTTGTTGAAATCACAGTTTTGTAAATGTGTTAATTTATGTCTGGTACTATGCTCCTATTGTCGGAATGTCTGTTATGATTTGCCTGATTTCATTGAATGACTTAGATTGATGATAAACAGTTTCAGTGATGGTATGATGTAGTGCTATTTTATGTGCTCCTACATGCTAATGCTTCTGTTGGTATATCTTGGAAAAAATTTGCTAAATAATATTATAGGTGGTCTTGTAGAAACAAATGCTAAATAATATTGAAAGTGTTACCCAAAACTATGCTGATTATAATGAAATTTTATGCTAAAACTATCATCGTTATTTTCTAAAATATTCATTTTTAGAAAACAATTTAGAAATATTTTTCTTATTATTAAATAATTATTTAGAATTCATAATATCTTAATCCAATTTTAAAATATTTTAGGATTTATTTTGAATTATTTTATAATATTTATGGGTTTTCTAAATTTTTTTAATTTTAATTTAATTAATATATATTTATAATTTAAATACAAGTTTTTGTATTTATTTAGTTGATTTTATAATATTTTTCAAATTATATTACAAGTATTATATTTTGATTGGTTGAAAGTTGATTTGGTAATTGTATAATTATATTGATATAATTATTTCTGAAATAAAAAATACAACGAATTGCGACTAAAGTACAACTAGATTACTCAGTTGTACACAAACAAATTGATGTGATTAAATCATGACTATTGGTAAAACTTTGGGGGTACCTGTTGACAAACAAGTACATAGGTACCGATAATTAGAAAAGCCTAAAGTTATTTATAAGATCTTATATTTGTCTTTGAATACAAAGACTAAATAAGGGGATGCACGCAATGATTTGTAATAACGTGATTAATATGATTGTTCGCGACTAACTAAAGGGAGAGTTTGAAATTATTAGCATGTGATGATAACAAGTTAAATTGTAATTAGACTTATAATGTAGTGTACAAAAAGTTGTTTCATAATATATAAATATGGAGTTATTTACATTTGATTTGTTTTAGGGCGCGGAAATACGCACCCCATCTATTTATGAGTTCACCCTAAATCATTTTCTCCAACCCTTTACCACCACTCCTACTTTGCCATTAGCGTCGCCCATCACACCGTCGCCGCTACCGTCGAACGGGAAGAAGAAAAAAACGATGATGGGTGGTGAAAGGCAAGTGACGGATCTAGGCGGCATAGGGTAAGAAACAAATGCAAAATAAGGGTGTTCGTCTCTGGTTTCTTGAATAGAACTCATGTGTTCGAACTTCTTGATCAAACAATACAACGTTGTTCGAGAAAAAAAATTGAACAACCCTTTTTTAGCCTAAAAGAGGCGTTCATATCAATTTTTTGAACATATATTTTGTGTACAAATCAATTCTTTAAATATGTGTTTTGTATTCGAATCGATTTTTTAATATATTTTGTATTCGAAAATCTGATTTGAACGATATTTTTTCAAGGCGTTTTTTTTCTTTTATCCTTCTTCAATGGCACGGCTTCCATGGCGGCGGAGGCGTATTTCTGTGCGCATAGTTTTAATATTCTTCAATAACAGGTGGCCACGGGGTGGCGGCGGTGATGGACGACGGCTGGAGTGGTGGTGGAGAGTTAAAGGAAATGAAGTATTTAGGGGTGTAAGGTTTAAGGGTAATATTGATATTTTTGTGATAATATTTTTTAGCGGGGTGCGTATATCCGCGCCGTTTGATTTAAATTTGCTTATATTGACCAATAATCGTGACTTGAGTATTTTAAGTTATTATATTACATTAATAAATTAATAATATTACACTTACATTGAATGAATTACACCATCCATTTTAATTTGCTCCGTACATCGCACGAGTTAAGCACTAGTTTTCCTTAAAAAAACTCCAATTATTATTACTTTTTTTCCTAGTATATCCTTTGTAAGAAATCATTTTTATTTGAATTGTTTAGCACAAACATTTCGCCTTGATCATGTATTTGTAGTAAAGGGGAAAAAATCCGGAAAGAATAACACACACAAAAAAAAAAAAAAAAAACTATTTATCATAACCTAGTTTACAAAATTGGGTTCATCTAAAACATATAATGAATATCATGTACTGCTTAAGGCAAACGTTAGATCAACGAATAAGTCCTCACTACAAGGTATAATAAGGACGCTTATCGGGATAATCAAAACCATATTCTTCTTGGGCTTGAAATAGCAATTCTTGAAACGAAGCAAGATCTGGAATAACAAAACGCTTCTTTTCACATTCTGACCAATATAAACGGCAAAATGCTCATTTGGAACCTCAGTTGGTCTTTTTTCAAATGATAAAGACAGTCTAAGCACTTGATGGCAAGTGGTTATGTGGTGTCTTATGAAAAAACTACCAGTATATGTCAACATTAATTAGTTAGATTTGTCTATATTCACTTAAATTGTATTTCAAATTGTATTTCTTCTATATATCTGACTAGGTGCATTATAATGTTCCTACTGTTGTGGTTAGTGTAAGTACTATTGTATTTAATGCAAGTATCTATCTAGGTATATATATTGTAGAGTAACTGTATAAATACTCCTACTATTTTTCATGAAAGTATTCTCTAAATACCTCTTTATAATATCCAGAGAAAAAATAGGTTAACACCAAAATTCTTTCATTTCTTTCGTTACAATCCTATTATATTTTCTCTTTTCTTTTCTATAATCCCATGGCCGCCACTGCGAATACCAATACCTCCTCTACCTTAGTGACAATCAACACCACTGCACAAACTCCTTTCAAATTAAACTCTACAAACTACACCATGTGGAGGTTCCGGTTTCAAACCCTTCTCATAGGTTACGATCTTCTTGGCTTTGTTGATGGATCCATGTCGTGCCCGCCTCCCACCATCACATACAACAACATGATCATACTGGATTCTCAGTACTTACAATGGATTCGCCAGAACCAACTACTTCTCAATGCTATCATTGACTCTCTAACGCCATCCATGATCTCTTTCATTGCAGCGGCAAAAACATCCCTCGATGCTTGGTAAATTTTGGCCACCACTTACGGTGAACCTAGTCGTGGTCAATTTCTTACTTTCAAAAATCAGCTCCATAATCCTATCAAAGGATCCAAATAATCATTGAATTCATGCATGAGATCAAAACCACGATTGACAAAACTCTCCTTTCTTGGCGTTTCTATTGATCTGGAGGATCTTGCAATCAAAGTCCTTCATGGCCTTGATGAGAATTACAAAGAACTATCTCATGCGATTCAAGCTTGTGAATCTTCTATCTCCTTTGATGAGTTACATGAGAAACTTCTCAGCCT
This sequence comes from Phtheirospermum japonicum, assembly GCA_014905375.1. Classification (NCBI taxonomy): domain Eukaryota; kingdom Viridiplantae; phylum Streptophyta; class Magnoliopsida; order Lamiales; family Orobanchaceae; genus Phtheirospermum; species Phtheirospermum japonicum. The sequence goes on from BMAC01000178.1 coordinate 1,355,718, forward strand.
AGAATCTCAACTTGGGACCAAACTTATTTCCACCCCTTCTCATCCGCTCACGGCCTTTTCTGTCGATACCCGTGCTTACAAGCGCCCTCCGTCGTGGGGTGCTTCTCGCGTCCGTGGATTACAGTCGTGATCGTCAATAAGCCAAGGCAGACAAGGTCAGTTTGCTCTTCAATTGGTCCACAACCCTGTCTTGGCAAGTGTCAATTTTGAGACATAGCAGGCCACTATGCCAAATAGTGCTTTATTAATTTTCGTCACACCCCGTGGAACACACAGACCATTGCTGCAACTCCATGAATAGCATATGGTGCTCCTTCGGCCCACACCACATGTCATCCATTAAACTCACCCTCGTCCTCAGAGTGGATTCTTCACTGTGGTGCCTCCCACCATATAACTACGGATCTCGCCAATCTCTCACTTCACTTGTGCTGGTCCCAACGATGTCATTGTTGGTTTTATCCCCTTAAATACAAATCATACATTCTTGACACATTTATCAAATTTAAAGCCTTAGTAGAAATTAATTTAAATTCACTTCGATCTTCTCCTACTTCTCAAGGCATTACCCATCTCACCACTCCACCATATACACCAGAACATAATGGTTTTTCTGAACGTCGCCATCGTCACATTGTTAACACTGGTCTAACTCTTCTCCATCATGCCTCCATTCCACTTATCTACTAGCTATTTGCTTTTGATGCTGCAACTTACCTCATAAATCGTATGCCTAAAGAGAACTTATCAATGATATCCACATTTGAAAAATTATTTGGCAAGAAGCCAAATCTTACCAAACTACGTGTATTCAGGTGTCAATGTTTCCCTTATCTTTGTTCATACACTTCCCACAAGATCGAACCCCGGTCCCATCCATGCATTTTCTTCGGGTACTCTCTCACCCAAAGTGTGTATATCTGTTATGATCCTACCTCGTCTAAGATCTTCACTTCTCAACATGTTGAGTTTGTCGAAACGGTCTTCCCTTTTTCTTCTCTAAATATATTCTCGTAGGACTTTGTACCTCTCTCATCATGTATCTTGGATTATATCTCATTGCTCCTACCTACTGCTCTTACACCGGTCACCACTACACCAGCCGCCATTTCGCCACCTACTGCCCATTATACTCCGCCACCCCTGCCCCCGTATACGATCCATCACCGGCTTCTGCTTTTCACCTACTATCGATACTACACAATGGACTTCTCCAACTTATGTTCATCCTATGCGCATCCGCTTCAGAAATAACATACATAAGCCTAATATATGATACTGCCTCACATCCACCTCTTCCGTAACTGAAGTCGAACCAACCACTGTCACTCATTCTCTCTCTGATGCTCGCTGGCGTCTTGCTATGTCCACAAAATTTGATGCTCATCTTCGCAATGGAACCTAGGATCTTATGCCCCCGAGTGACTCTCAGAATACTATTGGCTGAAAATGGGTATTTTGTGTTAAGCGCAAACCAAACGGTTCCCTCGATAAATTTAAGGTACGTCATGTCGCCAAGGGCTTTAATCAGCGCCCGCGCATCGACTACTTTGACACATTCAGTCTAGTTGTCAAACCAACGACCATTCATATTGTCCTCTCTCTTGTCGTTTCTCAAGGTCGGTCTCTAAGTCAACTTGATGTAAATAACGCCTTTTTACAAGGCGGTCTTGATGAAAAGGTTTATATGGATCAACCACCTGGTTTTAAGGACGCAAATTTCTCCACTTATGTTTGTAAACTTCGCAAGGCCATCTATAACTTCAAACAAGCTCCTCGCACTTGGTACAATGCTCTTCGACGTTTTCTACTTCACTAGGATTTACAAATGCGAAGTCTGATACTTCGCTCTTTATATTTCGTCCACATAATATTACGGCTTATTTTCTTGTATATGTGGATGATCTTATTCTTACAGGAAGTGATCCTATCTATCTCGGGTTATTGATGCACTAGCCACTCATTTCTCTATCAAAGACCTGGGATCCCTCTCATATTTTCTTGGTGGGGAGGTTTTACAAGGCTCACGGGGTATTTTCCTCTCACAAAGGAAGTACATTACCGACCTTATGGCTTGCTTCAATATGATCTTCTCCAAGCCCGTTCAAACTCCAATGAGTACAGGATCACACCTCATGCTTCTTGACGGTTCTCCGGCACCCAACGCTACTTTATATCGCCAGGCTGTTGGTGATCTTCAATATGTCCTTGTTACTCACCCTGATATTGCCTTTGTCATTAACAAACTATCACAATTCATGCATACACCCTCTGATCTCCACCGGGGGGCCGTAAAGCGACTTCTTCCCTATCTTAATGGCACGCACGATCTCTGCATCCAATTGTGACCCTCTCACTCCCTATCTTTTCATTGTTTCACTTATGCGAATTGGGGGTAGAAACTATGACGATCATACATCCACATATTTTGTGTTCGTTGGCCCCAACCCTGTTTCGTGGAGTTCCAAAAAGTAGAGGGCTATCGCTCGTTCCTCCACCAAAGTTGAGTATTGTGCAATTACCTCTCCCGCATCCGAGGTTCAATGGATACGTTCACTGCTCGGCGAACTTGATGTTTTGGTCTCGCCTCTGCCGACCATTTACATCGACAACATTGGTGTGACTTATCTATGTTCCAACTCGCTTTTCCACTCACGTATGACGCACATTGCTATTGACTATCACTTTGTTCAAGACTTAGTCCAGAATAATCATCTTCGTGTTTCTCATGTCTCATCAGCCGATTAACTTGCCGACGCTCTCACCAAGCCCCTATCTCGTCATCGACTTCACTTTCTCATGTCCAAAATTGGTGTTCTTACTCGGACCTACCATATTGAGGGGCTATTAGGATATGTCAACATTAATTATTCACATTTGTCTATATTCACTTTAAATTGCCTAAGTGCATTGTAATATTCCTACTGTTGCATTTAGTATAAGTATTTGGTTAAATGCATTTTAATGTTCCTACTATTGTATTTAGTGTAAGTATTTGGTTAAATGCATTTTAATGTTCCTATTATTGTATTTAGTGTAAGTATCTATGTAGGTACATTGTAGTGTAAATATATAAATATCCCTGCTATTTTTCAATGAAAATATTCTTTCAAAAACCTCTTTAAAAACTTAGGAGATTAAATATAAGCACATGACAAATCACATGGATTTGTTCACATAAATTAACTTGCTCGACTCTATAATATATGAAAATACTTTAACTTATTTTGGTGGGTTGTGCCAGGCCCGTGCAGTAGTGCAACGCATGGGTGACACATGAAGGCCCAATGCAAGAACTAACAATAACATGTCGTACACATAATGGAGCACAAAAACAGGAACATTGGCATCTTATTTAAAGTAAAGACAATAATCATATGAATTATGCTAAAAAAAATTAACATGCAAGCATCAAACCTTTTATTCCATTGCGAGATTGATTCAAACCATATTGCGATTTTTTATGCAAGCAAACAAAATGGGTAACCTTTTTCAACTAAACCCTTTTTTGGGTTCCATATGAAAATTTTATCATCTAATTCACCATCCAAAAAAGTGTTTTCGCATTATTTGCTTAAACTCCCAATCAGTATGAGCTACCATATCAAGTGTATGTATTTATTTAGTTATCTTAATTTCCTCATTCTTTCTGTTTTTTCACCTATATTGACGAGTGTAAGTTTTGTTGAATTACGCCGATGGTCTTAATGCCGACACTCCAGTTTTGTTGAATTACGCCGATGGTCTTAATGCCGACACTCCGCCCACTATAGGAGAGGAAACTTTGCCTGGGACTTTTTGCTGGGTTCTTGAATATATGTAACACTGCCATTTTTTCCTTCGAAAAATAAAATAAAATCCCCTTTTAATCAAATAAGTTTTGTTACAGTAACAAGAGAATATTGTTTTTGGTTTTGTGCAGATGCTACTTGATCATGTTCGTTAAATTGATAAATTCATAAAAAAAAAAAGGTTCAAAAAAATCTAATATGGGATTTTTTGATTTTATTTTTTTTTTACGTGGCGTGGTTGAAATATTTTTGGCCCATTCCTCAAAGGCTCGATCTCAGAAAAAAGTCCATTGTAGTTGGTTCTTAAATCAATCGACTCTACTTGGTACGTACAAGAATCATATATATAACTGGTAACGAAATAGTAAGAGCTATAAAATCATAAAATATATATGTGCATATCTTCAAACCTACACCGATCTAATTGATTTAGTAGAATAAGCAAATGATCGCAAAAGCAAATCCCTAAACGACCAATGTAAAGAAATGAGTGAAAAAACAAATTAAAGGCCCTCTGTACTGTACAGTTAGAGCTTAAGATCCAAATCAAGACCCGAAGCATCGACACATCCCAACCTCAGCACCCCTGGTTTTTTATTGGCCGGGCTAGGGTTAGGGTTAACTCCTAACGTAAGTGTTGTATCAAGCCCATCAAGTCCCGGTGGTCCCCAACCACTAATAATTTGACGGGGCTCGAAATTTACCGCCCGGAATCCACCACCATATGATATTGATGGTGAGCTCATCCAGTAAATATTTTCAAGATATGAATATGGATGATGATAAGGGTAGTGAATCGCAGATTCAACCCTAACCCCAAGTAGTGAGTTACTATAAGAACTCAAGAGTACTTGTGGGGTGTTTGGGTACTCGGAGCGGCTGAAAGGCCGAGGGACACTGGCGGCCGCCACCAAATTACGGTTGTCGTTCTTGGCCTTGGCCTGTTTCCTCTCTTTTTTGTGGGCATTTTGGTGCCCTCCCAATGCTTGATAACTCGAGAACTTCTTGGTGCAGTGTTTGCACTTGAACTCTACGGGTTCAAGCTTTGGATTACGGATCAACGACGTGGGCTCGCGTTTCAATCCGCGTCTGGCCTCGGGGCGGCCAGAAGGCCGAGGGTTACTGGCGGACAGCATATCCTCCACGAAAGTTTTCGACTCTATAGGTTCGAGCTTTGGATTAAGGGCCTTAGAGTTGCTTGGCTCAAAGTTTTTCATGGTAAACAAAAATGCAATTTTTTTTTATTTTTTTTTCCTTCTGGGTGTGTTTTGTATGAAAAGTGATTGGTGAAGCGATGCTTAAATATGTTTTGAAAAATTAATATGAATCTAATGATTATGGAATATGATCTCGATCAACCGTGTCATTGCATGGTAAATTTGGAAGATAATAAAAAATCATATCAGTTCTGAATTTAACATCTTAGATTTCTAATCTATCATTCTACACGTCGCGTCTGAAAAGAAAAAAAAAAGTAGAAAAGGATAGAGCTTGCCTTTCTTCAATACTTTTACGAATATTATCCAAAAAAAACTAAAACCATATACTACAAAACACGAGAAAAGCGTCCAAGTACTTGCGACTTTGTTTTTTAGTCTAAATGTTGATAAAATCCCAAATAGTCTATATAACGTTCTTACCGGATAACATCCGTTCAATCCTAATTATATAACGTTCTTACCGATAAGCTGACTTAAGAAATTAATTATTCACTAATATACGTCTAAACAAATCTTCTCAATCTGTAAGATAATGTTAACATACAAAATTTTTCTCTGTGTCACATAAATTTCTTACTTATTGTGAATAACTTTGGAGTAAAATCAAGTAGTATGTTAAGTTCAAAGAGTAGGAGATTTTCTGGAATTGTAATAAAGATAAAAATGGAAAAAAAAAAATTTAATTTATTATATTGTACACTTTTCAAAATAGGCTAATAATATTGTCCAACATCAAAACACTTATACTAAGTTGGTAAAATTATCAAAAAAATTGTACAAAATTATAACGATCGGGCTTTGTTGTCGTGGTGTGATTCGATACTTTCTTATCATTTTTATTTAATTTTAAACATTAATTGAAGAAAAAGCTTGAGAAAAAAAATCATTTTGCTCCATTATATTGATCACATTACATAAAAGATACGTGACATTGGCCATCATAAAAACACATCCGCTAAGTTGGCCAATTTATAAAAATAATAATAATAATAATAATAATTTGATCGGGACATTTTTCTGTCGTACCGTTATTCTACATTTTCTTATTAATTTTCTTTAATTTTAAAGATTAAATTGAAAACAAAATACTATTTTTCCTTCATTATTTTTTCTTGAATAAAATTAACATGTTTTATTAAATAAAAAATATAAAAGAAATCAGTGATAAATATAAAAATATAAAGTATATCTTACAAGATTATAAAATAAATATTAAAATTTATACAATTTTTTTATTATTAATAAGATGTTAATTAATAAAAAAAATAATACAATTAGAAATAAATATAAACATAAAATAAATTTTAAAAAATTATTAAAAATATCAATATTTATATGAAAAGTCTACTTTTATTCATATAAAATTTATATATATTTTATAATTTTCTATAATTTGTTTTATGGTTTTATATTTTATCTAATTGTATTAGCTAATTTTTTTATTAATAATCAATTTTTAATATAAATCTCTATATTTATTTTATAATTTTTTAATATTTTTTTTGTTTTGTTTTTTATTTATCTCGGATTTTTAATAATTCTTTATTGATTCAGACTTTATTAATTAGATCAAAGAAAAAATAAAAGAAAAGGGAAAAAAAAGGAAAGAGGGGGCAAAATATATTTGTAATATTTATAATTACAGGAAAACTGATAAGAAAATATAGCATCACGCCACGTCAGAAAAAATCTCGACCAAACCTTTTTTAGATATTTTTTGATCAATTGGCCAACTTAGTGGACGTGGTGTGATGATAATCAATGTCACGTACATTTTCTATAATATGGTCAATATAATGGATCAAAATGAATTTCTTTCTCAGGTTTCTTTCTTTAATTAAGTTTAAAATTAAAGAAAAATGATAAGAAAATATTGAATCACGCCACGTTAGCAAAAAAAGTCCGATCGGGATAATTTTGTACCTTTTTCTGATAATTTTACTAACTTAGTGTATGTGTTTTGATACTATACAATATCATGGTCATTTTTTAGAAAGTGGACAATATAATGGACTAAACAAATAATTTTAAAAGTTATATCAAAAGACATTTTATGCGAAAAAAGATCAACAAGCCAGAACGTCCTATAATTAGGATCAGGCGAAGAATATGCTAGTTTAACATTCATGTGTTACACGAGTTTTATCAAAATATAAATATAAATAAATATTTGTCATAATTATAAGATTTTAATCTATAAATCAAACATAGTATTCGAGACTCATGTCTTATACCGATTTCTAATCATTGTTTATTAATTATTTTTATCATTAAGTATTTTTATATTTTAAAGTTTAAATTAGATTCATTAATAGTTTTAATTATATACTTGAAATATTTTTAGTCTTAATGTTGATAAAATCTCATTTGATCTATGTTGGGGATAATCCCTTACATCCTAATTATATAATGTTCTTACTGAATAAGTAGAATTAAGAAATTAATTTATTGACTAATATACGCATAATCAAATCTTCTCAATGTCATAATAATTAATGTTTACATACAAATTGTTTACATACAAGTTTTTCTATCTGTCACGCAAACTTCTTCCTTATCCTGAATAACTACAGAAGAAAAGCAAGTAGGTAAGTTCAAAGAGTAGGAGATTTTCTGGAATTGTAATAGACATAAAAATGAAAAAGTATGTAAAAGCTATGTCAAGTGATATTTAATGGGAAAAAAGATCAACAAGCCAGAGCGTCCTTTAATTAGGATTGGACGAAGAATATGCGAGTTTAACGTTCGTGTGTTGTAGGAGATTTATCAAAAAACAAATATAAATAAATATTTGTGATAATAATGAAATTTTAAATCTAAGAAAAAATTATTATATTCGTAACTCGTGTCTTATTCCGATTTCTAATCATTGTTTATTAATTATTTTTACTTTTTAAATCCATTTGGTGAAGTGTGATACCAAAATGACAAGCAACAATAGGAAACAACTTGAATGACTCAAATATTGGAACATGACGGAGGGTTTTATCAAGTTTTACACCTTCAAACTATGAAACATATTGAGTTACTAACCTTGCCTTGATTTGTACTAAGTTTCCCATTTTGTCAGTTTTGTGATATGGCCAAAAATTGGATTAGGGACTAAGTTCCACACATTATTCATGGCATACTTGACAAGTTCTTCATGCGTCGCATTGATGCAGAACATATCCTTGAATACATCTTCTACCCATTTTGGCTCTGTATAAGACACAAGACAAGAATTTATAATCAGAGACCATCAAGATGTTGCACACACCATATTTACCATCTCCTTGAAGTTCATTTGCTTCTTACATGTAGTTCTCTCAATCAAAGCCTCGATTAAATAAAAAGAAGTATGGTTCTTCTGCATCCTTGAAACAATGTCTCGAACAAAAGACTCAAAAATCCCTGTAGGAACAGAGTCATCATGGTCAGACTTTGATTCTGAGGTTTCAGCAGTCGGATCAGTTAGAACCCGAGATGTTAGCATGAGCAGTAACACTGTTTGCACTATCAGAATTCATTCCTACAGAATAACTAGATGCAAATATTAGATCTATATACTGAGAACTACGTACAAGAACAAGTATGGTGTCCTTTGTAGAGTTCCCAATCATCACAGATAAATTATCAAACCTCGTGCACACAAAAGTAATAAAGCATATACTATCAAACACAATATATCTATGATTATTAATTATATCAACCAAAATTCCTTACCACTAGTACATTTTACCTCAACTGGAACCAAGAGCTTCTTAAGATGATGTTTCATCCAATGAGAGGTGTTGACCTGTTGGAACACCGGGAGTGACACTCTGTTTTACCTTCCTCTCTGACATGCACCATAAACAGATGAATTTTATATTAATAACTTTGGAATTCCTCTTACATCCTAAGATTTCACCTCTTTACCCATCGTCTTGTAGTTCACAAGTCCCATACATAGGTGCCAATTTGGATTCAGATGGCAGAACCGATTGGCATGGGATTTTTTTCTTTTAACTTGATAGCAATTGTTTGCCATCCTGATTCATGCAAGAATGCACTGATCAGATATATGAAGAACCTCACACGAGTCTCGATCAAACTTTACTCGAAGACCATCATCACACAGTTGACTGATGCTAATTAGATTAGCAGTTCATCCATCCACAAGGAGTACGTTTTGGAGCTAAGGTAAACCTTAAACATTCAGAGTGTCTTTCCCAATGATCTTTACATGGGCACTGCCACCATATTGGACTTTGCCACCATTGTGTTTCACAACATTAGACAAGTAGTCAACTGTTCCAGTCATGTGTCAGGAGCATCCACTATCGAAATCCAACAAACCTACAACATTCGTCTTAAGTGAGGTATAAGTCGCGTTGCATTGAGTATCAGGTTTTCTTAGCCACACCATTTTGGATTTTGGATCGGTGTTGGTCCAGATGCTGGTGCTTGAGTTGACTGACATTCCCTTACCTTCAAACGCACAAGTCTTTTTCATACTCAACTTTTTGCAGAAGGGTCTGATATGTCTAGGTTTTGAGCAATGGTGACAGATAAAACTACGTCGACGTCGTTTAGTTCTTATAACAGATACAGATCCTTTCGGTGTCTTGTCAGCTTATCTGACAAACAAAGAAGCCTTAAAGCATATGCCATTTATTAGTGTAGATCCAATTGACAAGATCTCCTCAAGTTTTGCCATTCTTGGATTTAGTTTCTTCAGAGTTAAAAGTGCACTTGAGAGTCCTGATCTTGTCTTGTCCAGTTCTTCTTCACATTTTGCCAGTAAAGCTTCTAGGTGTAAGACTACAGCATGTTGTTCTTTATCCGTATGAGTCAATCTCTCATTCTCCTCATTAGTAAATTTTTACTCTGTGAACTAGTTTGGACCATCTCTCATAAATCTCTTTATAAGCAGCGCCAAAGTCTTAAGTATCATCAATTTATTCGGTAGTAGAAGAGACACCAAATGTAAATAACATTTTCACTGTCATTCCGACAACACGGGCAGTCATGGCAGCAACTTCTTTAGTTTCTTGGGGCTCGGCGTCGTCTTCTCCGTCACTCATAGTTATCATATTTCTCTTGCGCTTGATGTTGGCAAACTCATATATATTTGAAATGGTCAAACCCTTTACATTCGTGACATTGGACATTATCCAATACCTTACTGTTGTTCTGGTTTTGGTCTTCAGATATTGCACTTATGGGAGTCACATCCTTCCTTTGAAACTTGTTTACATGAGTGGATTGACTGATTATTCTTGGAGATGAAGGTTTTAAGGAGAGTTTTTTGTATCGGATTAATGACTTCCTCAAATTATTCTTTTTCTTTAGCAAATCACTAAACTTTCGTGTAAAGAGTGTGATTCCATCATCATCCAACTCAGCAGTCTCTACTTCACGTGGAAGAACTGCAAGATCAAACTCTTCATCTTAAGTAACAGGAGTGGAGATTAGAGAAATACTTCTTCTTTTAGGTTGATTGATCTGAAGTCCCATCTCATAAGTCTTCAAGGAACTCACAAGCTCATCAAAGCTCATGGTCGAGGTATCCTTGGCTTCTTCAATGGTCGTTATCTTCATGTTGAATCTCTCAGTAACAAAACGCAAGTATTTGCTCACAAGTCTTTCGTTAGAGATAGATGCACCTAACAATTGGCATTCGTTTGGAATGTCAAGGAGTTTGGCACTGTATTCGGCAGCAGTTTCACTTTCCTCCATTCTCTTAGCTTCAACTTAAGTTGCAAGCATTCTCAGTTTTGTTCGTTGAACTCCTTTGAATCCTTCACAAAAGAGTTGTAATGCATCCCAAACTTCTTTTGCAGTTGGAAGATTTGAGATGATTTTGAATACAAAGACATCCACAAAGCTGTAAAGAGCATTCAAGTCTTTGGTATTTGCATTTGAAATAGCTAATTCAACAGTCGTCCAATCTATCTCGTTTTTAAGGATAATATCACCATCTGGATCATCCCACCTATGAGCCTCCCAACCAACCAATATCGCACGTCATGATCTTTCACCCATGGTTTTGATATAGGCATGCATCCTCACCTTCCACACTGCATAGTTGGTTGGTCCTATTACAATTCATCATAGTATCCATAGCTTTCCTACACATCAAAAAAAAAAAAGGATAAGCACTTTGTATCGTCAAGTGACCACTCTTGTTACCAATTAAAAGTTGTGAAGGCTACAGAAATTAAAATAAAGCAATCAGAGACTGAATGTTAGTCGAGATGCTGGAACACCAGTACTGACATTCAGTAACACATAGAGCGTAAATAAAAAGAACACAGAAATTAAATTTGCCTATGAGTTAAAAACTCATAGGTCGTGACCTCAGGTCGGAAAAGATATTACTAAAAAATGGTGTAACTATTTTACGTAAGATATTAAAATAATATAACATTTAGTAATATATGAAATACTCCTGAATGAGTAGATAGTTTTAAATCAGCACAGTGTCTTCCGTAAAATCTTCAAATTAATCAAATACAAACTTTAAAAATATGAGAAGAATGAACGACCACAACTTTTCTTCATTCACTGTGATTATTTCTATCTTCTCTGAGAGCATACGTATGAAGTCCAAGTGCTTAGATATTTATACACAAATATATCTCCATCTTTTTAGAAGAGTCCTAAAATATCAAAAGAAGGTTAATCAATATCTTGATATTTTTGGTAATAAGATAAATATGAAAATACACTTTCCTACCACTAAAGGATTCTTGCCTTAACTAACTAACAATATATATAGATATATATATATATTCAAATGAGAACCATGTCCTTATTTGCGAATTTGCGAACTAATGTTTTTATTATATACCAATAGTGCTTTTATTATACAATCACAGTGTTTTATTAATATTTCATTTATATACACCAGCAGTGTTTTATTATACAATCCTAATACTTTTAATTAAATAAGGAAATACACAAAAAATCTAATTCATCCATTTAATTAGATCTAAGGTCCATAATTGACATTAATTTCACAAATAAGGACATGGTTCTCATTTGAACCTAATCCTCTGTGTGTGTGTGTGTGTGTGTACACGTAAGAGTCCTAACATACTAATAAATCTAAAAGGCAAATAAAATAATTAATTCAACTAATCAAAACTGATCGTATGAATAAAATTCCTACCATATTGTAGATACCAAATCATATTTAAAAATTGATAAAGTTGTACTATTTTATTATATTTAATTGGATATAATTATTTGTATGAAAAATACTGGGATTAAAAAATAGAGGTGTGTGTGACATGATATATAGTATAGTGTAGTGTTATGTTGAACTCTTTTCAACCCACAAAGATGGTATATTTTTACTTTTATAGAGATTAATAAAAAATAGTTAGTATAGTTAAAAAATTAAATATTATCTATATTTTAACACCATTAGTTTATTCATTGTTGATACGAATATGCATTAAATATAGATATATAAATAAATATATGAAATAAGTATTGGAAGTGTGATATAATTTGAGATAAGAAAAATGTGATATAATTATAAAAAAATAATAATAAAAAATTATTGACTGAGTATTTAAATATTGAGTTCTAACAAAATGAGCATTATGATTCTAAAATAATGAATTCAGTATGGGAAAAAAAAATCTTGCCTCCCAATGTATACAGTTTTTTACACTTTACTCCCTAAAATATTTTTTGTTCCACTTTACTCCTTGATGTACAATAATTTTCGACGTTGCCCCCTAAATTTTATTTTCGACGGAATATTCCTTCTAGATTCCATCTACGGGCAGCTAAGGGTCAAAGTGCAAGAATCTTATAGTTTGGAGGGTAAAGTAGAAAAATCTTAAAGTTTGAGGGGCAAATTAAAATAATATAAATATTGAATTTTTATCTTAAAGTTTTATATTTGAAAAGAATATAAAATTTTTATCTTATACACACACACACACACAAATTTGTCAATACAATTCCAATTTAAAAATAAAATAAAAAATAAAATAAAAAACCCATAAATCTCCAATTAATATTTATAATTTTCTAAATATAAATGTTGTCAATACATCTTTAATATTATTATATATGAAACACACGACTAAATATTATGTAAAGTCTTACACTAAATAACATGATAATATATTATTATGTATTATAATTGAACAAAATAAAATAAAGGTGTATTTTGTATATGCATTATAATATTGGGGACTTCTACGGTGCCGTGAAGGTACTATTCCCTACTTGATCAGAACCATTTGATCAAAAGTTGGTTATGGATAATACTAAGATCAAGAGATGTAAATGCAGGGGGTTGGGAGGTATGGTGCCTTCACGGCACTGTAGTCATTTCCTTTAGTATTATGAATAGAAAAATAAAATTATCATTCGATATTATTATTTTTATAAAAAAGTGTGATTAAATACTATATTAATTACGAGTACATTTTTATATAAGATTGTATCACCATATTACATAGACAAAAAGTGCAAAAACGACTTTAATATTTGCATCCACATATAATTATAATTATATTGTAAGATAATCTTTTAATAAAAAATTTGTAACTATATTACTAATTACTATGGTATCATTTCACGATTTTATATATATATATATATATATATATATTCTATTTCTTTTTAATAAGATAAATTTTTAATAATATCTTTTTAACTATATTACTAATTACTATGATATCATTCCACGATTATATATATATATATATATATATATATATATATATGAGATATAAATTCTATTTTTTAATAAAAATAATACTTTTACATAAAAACTCAATATTAATATTATTTTAATTTTTCATTCGAATTATAAGATTCTTAAGGGGCAATGTCGATGGAATTTAGAAGGAATATTCCTTCGAAAATAAAGTTTAGGGGGGTAACGTCGAAAATTATTATACATCAATGTGCAAAGTAGAACAAAAAATATTTAAAGGGGCAAAGTGTAAAAAACCGCATACACAAATTTTTTTTTCCCATTCAGTATTACCGATGCTACTTCAAACTCCCATAAAAAAACATAAAAAAAAAAAAAAAAAAAAAAAAGTACCATGGAAATGAAAATATGCTTAGCTAACAAGTTTCGACTTGCAATGAATTACAGGACTTCTTATTCTCAGTGGGAGAGTATTTTGTTTGTCAAGCCCCCCTCTATTACGACAAATATCGAATCATCGATCATAATAAAATAAGATTTAACAAGTTGAAGCAGAAACTTTTGCCTTCAATTCGCTCTTGCAGCCCCTTCTTCAAACTCTGTTTCTTGAATTAATGTGAATCTTTATAAATATGCTCAGAATAAAACCTGTCAGCTGCAAACGACACATTATGAGATTAGCTCCAATTTAGTACATATATAATTGACATCAAGTCTTTTGCTTATGTATCGCTTACATAAGCAAGTCCGATGCAGAAGATGCTAAAGCCAGGGAAATGAAATGATGCGCCCTCGGACATAAATAAAGCTGGAAAAGAATATCCATATATATAATATTTAGATTTGAGCTTGAAATAGATGAAATACAGAATGAATTGAATGAAGTTATGTGTTGGATTACCTGATAGAGGACTAAAAATAATTGGGGATACAAGATATGCAAATGATATTATGCCCAATATGCATCCTTGAGCAATACCCTATGTATGGGATGATTATGAAACACAGAAACATGGTTCAGTAAATACAATCCCCGTGGTTTTGTTTAATTACCAAACAAACAAACAAAAAACGAGAAAATAATTGAGAAACTTACCTGTTCATTTGGCCCTGTTTGTTTTGAAACCATGCTTCGTAACTGTTTAAATATACAAATTTCACTTTATTTATAGCTAATTCAACAACTATCGATACGCATATATGTATCGGACACATGTGAAGTTTGTGCAACTCACATTAGGGGTGACCACGGAAAAGATAAAACCCAAGGAAGCCGAAACATAAGGCACCTATATATTCATTGAGGGGGGTAAAAACAACAACAACAATGATTACTATTTATTTTCTTATTAAATTGAAAGTAATTACAATATGAATTGAACAACTTACCCAAGCTGACCATGCTATGCTGTCAAGAAACATCTGCATGATCAATGCATTGTAAGGCAAATATATTTAATTCTTCCTTGGAATATATAAAATAGTAAGAAGAAGATGCATACACTTAGAAATCCAGCAAAGAGTCCTATAATTAGCAATATCTCCTCTCCAATAAATGGACTCAGCATCGGCAGGAAGAGCATCTGCGCAAATCTCACATGACCGTTACACACAATGTGTGTGTGTGTGTGTGAAAAGTGTTGTAAATATATACATACAGTGGATACAGTAGCTCCGGCGTATGTAATGAGCAGTATATCTGCAAATTGGTTTTTCTTGAAGTGGAGTTGAGCCTTTAAAAAATACTGCAGCAGATAATTATTACTAATATAAGCAAAGTCTCCATTAAAAAGATAGCTACTTAGATTCTCTTTGACTTTGAGAACAGAAACAGAGAGAGTATGACCAGCAGAAAAGACTGAACGCCTGCTTCGGCAACGCTATTGAAGAAAGCAATACATGCCAACAGAGAAAAAGTCAAACTGCAAACACAAAAACAAAAAAAGAAGGCGACGGAGATTCGTTATTAACTGAAACATAGGATAATATGATACTGTTTTGTATTTTTCCTACCTGCTGGTGAGTAAGTTGATTATGTCCTTGGGTGATGGAATTGTCGTGATGAAGTTTTTGTCCTTCTTCCTCTTAGATGATTCCAAACAACAGACTGCTCGATTCTCTTCTGTCTCTGTTTTCAAAATCGGCTCCTGTAATAGTTCATCAGCACGGTCACAGTGGCTCGTCTCCTTCAGCAGGAGACTCACATATATTACTGCCACAGTGGATACTGTTGTTGCAAC